>CAJPEV010000298.1:0-144102 GCA_905338385.1 Darwinula stevensoni
ACTCAAGTTGCGTAAACAGCAGGTGCGGCTCAGGTCGAAGCAGGACTTCTTTACTTGTAGAGTGGAATGCGTCAAACGACGACGTAGTGGCTGCCCCTTCAGTGACTATTTCAAAGAAGAAACTAGACGCTTTAATGCACAGGCAAAAAAGGGGAGTTATGTTGACGTAAGAGACTAGGCAGTAAGCAACGAGGATATGCTTAGAAAGATAACTCACAAAAATGTAAAAATATTTAACTTTAAGAGGAGTAGGCCTATCCTAAAGTTAAGGAACGCTCAACCTCGACACATTGTATCCAAATGGGTGTTACCGCGTCTTGATACTACTAAACTCTCTTGATACCTTGATCCCACCAAATTGATCGGCCACAGCTAACCATTGTTTTGAAACGACTGTTTCAATCTCAGCTCATCCCATGAACTCGGCATATAATTATCTCATACATTAAAAAAACAGAAGATCCAGACACCGATACTAAGGCCGAAAAAGTCATGAATCTGACATAAGTCCGGCACGATATCCGGCAACACTGGAGGATGGGACTGGAGCCATCACGCTAAGCCTAAATGAACGAAAGTTAATTTCATCTTTTAAATGGCGAAATGGTGCACTGCAAGCAACAAAAAGGACACTTATCCTCACCTACGAGTATCTTTCGTTTGGTTAGTCTCATTCGGGGGGGGGGGACCGTAATGAAACTTACGTTTTCAAAAAGCGAGATTCAGTGATCTCCACAACTTAGGGGAGATGGAGCGTAAAATTTGCTGGAGTGATTCTTTGTTGAGAGAGGAAGAAGCATGCCAAATTTCGTTCCTGTTGATTCTCTCAGAGAGAAATACGAGGAGGTTGAATTTTGTTGCGGCAAGGGGTTGAAGAAAGGTGATAGGCGCCCTGTTGATGTGGACTTCCATTTTCTTAAACCCAGGGAAAACCAGGCTCACGAAGGGAAGAAAAAAATAAAAATAAAAAAAGCCTCTTGTCTGGGGAACCGTGGGTTGAATGCTTGCTCATCCTCAACGTCGAGCATCCTCCTCCGTCGATCTCGTAGGGAAAAAAGAGCTCTGTGAAAGGGCAGGGCGCAAGAGTGGAGGTATAGAGACAAATTTTATTCTGCACAGACTTACAAGCTTCACACTAACACACGAAGGACAAAATTTTCTTATTATGAAATCTTCGAAAGTTCATTCGGATCGTTTCACAGAAATCAGGGGCTGGGGTCTCTGTGTTGCAGTGAGACCAACTTGCCTTACGTCCTCTTTCGCGCTTCACAAGTCGCTCTCTCGAATTGTGTCTAATGTCTAAGAAAAAAAGAGAGATAGAATTAAGGATGCATGAGGAAGGAATGAAGAACTGGAAGCATACCACTTTTTCAGATTTGTAGAAGACTGCCTCGGGATAGCCGTGATAAGCATCGATGTCGGGGAGATTCCACACCACCTCCCGAACGATAAAGTTCGCCATCTGCAATTGACACTTTCGAACTAATGCAAAAACCCTTAAGACGGGCTCTGAAAACATTCGCAAACCTTGATGTTCCGTTCGACGATGAGATGAACGTCGAAATCGTCCTCATCCTCGCCGAACGGGTTGATGAGCATCTCCGCCACCTCCAGCCAGCCCATGAAGAACACCAACTGTTGGCACAGAGCAAGAAATGGAGTAAAAGGAATGGATCAAGAATGAGTAAATGAAGAAGATCGAGTGAAGAGACCTGCATGACCGGAAAAATCGGGAAATACATTTCCAACCTGTCCTGTTCTATGAACTGGCTCGCCATCAGAGATAGGAACCACCACGTGTAACATGCTATAGTCACCACCTAAATATCCAGAAACAGTTTTACCTCTTAGATGTAGTAGCAATGCCATCAAAATCCCATATTTTGACGACTATTTTCAATCGGACTGGAAGCCGTGGGGCAAAGTGCGAGAAACTGTTATGAATGAAAAACTAGGAAGAAAATGTGGAATAACATTTGATAATTTTATGGAGTTGCTCGTTTGATGAAATCTTTGTGAAAAAGTGCCAAGTAAAGTCCCCAGATGTTCAATAACTGAAATAATGGGTAACTATCTGCAATAGGTGAGAACCACTTCGAACTAATAGTAATAGGACTTTCGCGCAATAAAATATGCTTCAATTCAATTTTTTGTTTTTGCCTATGGACATTGACGATGCATAAGTAGTAGCAATCGAGTCAGACCTGGGTGTAGACGAGGGGAATATTGACATTATCGATGTCCCGGCACTGTCCGAGTCGAGTTCGGACGCCACGGATCTCCGAGATGATGCTCTGAAGCCCCAGGTTCGTGTCAACAAGCCCCTTCCTCCTGGCGTCCTCCGCCAAGCGACACGCCCACACCATCGGTATCCAATAGGGTGGCTTCTCGCTCCCGTAGAGACGGCCTAAGTTCTCCAGGATCTCCTTCTCTTTCTCCGTCAGCATGCGCGGGATGTAGCCCGGTTCGTCGCTGCGGCAACGAGTGCCAGGATGCGATGCCTTTCCTTCTGCAGATCTGCAGGAGGGGCATTGCTCGTCGAGGAGGTCCTCCAGTTCCCCGAAGTGCTTCTCCGTTCGAGAGCTCAGTGTTTGCATGCAGATGATGATCCCCAGGTGCATGTAACGCATTATCGTCAAACGGTACTTCAGCGCCATCTCCGACTGCAAGAGGAGTCCATATCATTTCATAAGTGAAAATTTTTATGACCTGGAAAAAGTGCTATTTCCTGGTATTAAAATCGCCATTATTATACTTATTATATCGAAATACGTGCAGACAGACAGACATAGCGTAGCAGGAAACGAAAGTGAAGCAGTGCATTGAACAGTTCATCGATGGGAGTGTCTGAAGTCAGTGTCCTTGCCGTTCCTTTACCAGTACGAAAAATTCCTAATTTTGTTTTCCTCTATCTGGATGTCTGGGTGTATTTCACCAAATGGTTTTGCCCCAGCTACTACAGTCGTTCCTCTTTCGGACACTTATACTAGACATGTGGATTGGATCTCAATGAAGAAAGGAGTTGCTTGTGGCTCGTGGATATCTCTTCCAGAATAAGGCAAGACTTCGACTTTACTTTCAGGAGCTTCATTGCTTTTCGATTTCAGATTTGTCACCAAAGAATGGGTTTGCTTAGAGTCAAATGCGGATGGCATCAGTTTGATGAAAGATTCAGATGTGAGGGTACAAAATTCCAATAATTTGGCTCCAAGGTGTGACAGGAGATTAGGTTTTATACAAAATTGGCTCGATTTGATTTGAAATTTGTAGGATTCGACTCAACTCGAAATTATGAAATTCCATAAGGTTCGAAAATATAAAACCATAATTTCGATTCTGGTTAGATCCTTTAGGTTCACGATTCATTTTCCGAAAGATTCTACCGTGATTCCCAATTTGCATCAAAATTACCTGGAAATATGTTATCAGATTCTGAATTTGTAGGTAATATGGATACGATTGAAATTGCAGAAAAGTCTGGTTCGAGTGTCCTTGGGAGAAAAATGACCAAAGAAGTTGTGGGAATTTCAACTGAAAGTCAAGGTGAAGCACTTCTTATGAAACACACTTGGACTAATACATTGTCCAAGTAAGGCGGCAGTTAAGGCAAGGTTCTCTCCTGGTCCCAGGAACAATTTCAAGTCTTGGTACGTCACAGCAACGCGATGAAATCACGAGAAGAAATCCCCCTTCAAGACTTTCGGGAAGTTCTCCAGAACGACTCACATCGCCGGACCGAAGATGCGTGGCGACGATGGTGGCCGGGTCGAGCGACCATGGGATCGCCTTCCACAGCTCCCACCACCGCCCTGCCACGATGCTCACGTAGAAGCCCAGGAGAAAGACCAGAACCCTGATCCCGTCGCAGCTGCGGAAGTAGAGCACTACTTCCTCGAAGTTCCTTCGAGAGGTGGAAAAAAGGAGCCTGATTGAAATCCTGGAATCCGTATCGATCGCTGAAGGTTGCAAGCATCGTTATGTCATCTGTACACACTTTTAAAGAAGATTAAAGAAAAGCATGCTCGCACACCACCTATGTATGGGGGAGCGTGCGGCTCGCGCCAATCATGTGACGCCAAACCAAAATGTCGCAAGTAAATTTTGATGCGAGTAGATTCAATTTTGCTTTCACCCTTTCCCATGTGGTACAGCACATTGAATAGACGTTGAATATACGTTGAATATACGTAGATATATAGACCTGAAAACGTTGAGTAAACGTTGATAGTATAAGTAGACTCCGCGTGGAAATGGCAATATCATCTCCGTGGATTAAACGAAGATTCCACAACGTTTTTTCTCAGGCTTTTTGGATTGACTCCTTCCCTCGAAGAGATTCTCAAGCAAAACCAAAAAATTCTCCGACACAAGAGATTTATTTATTTAGCCATTTTAGACAATTGCTCCTCATATTAATATTTCCAGAGGTCAACATGAACCTCAACCAAAGAAACCATATTTTGCTCTTAGAGCAGGATTCATCATATGATCACTCATATAGCTCCCCACAGTCACTTTGAACTGCAATACTAAGAAAACAGGGTTAGTTAACTCCTTTGGCGTCGGAGGAGGTGACGCCTAACCATCCCCACAGGCGGCTAAATCGACCCCCCCCCCTGGATTTGCAAAATAGTCATTGGAGTCAATATTATATACATTGAAGTTGACGCAAGTAAAATATTAGGGCGCCATTCACCAAAGTTTGGCCGCAATGGAATATCAAAGGACGATGTCCAGGTCAGTCTCGAGGTGTAAGTTATTCCAATGTAAGGTTTCCTGGGTTCGAATCAGGTTAATTTAAACTGGTTGTTTTGACATTTATCGCTAAAGAGGATTGTTATCTTATCGCCAAATCGCTTTTAAGTATATATATATATATATATATATGAGTAAAGAACGTAGATATAGAGAGTAGTTGGCCAGTATTACCCGAATGGGCAGTGAAACTGCTCTCATTCAAGGTGTGCCTATAGGCGTGCGGCTGTTGTAGCACAGAGTGACTGCAATACGATCCCGGTGATGACAGTTTACCAGTGCATGGGCTTCTCTCCCATAACTTTTCTTAATTCATCCTAGGGTTTAGCTTATCCAGTTAGTCGGGGTTGGGTCATGTTTTATAGGCCTAATGTGCCGAGGCCAAGGCCTGAAGGTAGCAGAGGCAATCTGGGCATCGTTCCAGTCTGTCAGTGCAGGACACAGTTAACTGAATCCAGGGTAGGGCTTTTCCTTGGGCTACGTTTTTTCAGGCATTGGCTTGTTTCGCAACTAGCCTTCCCCTCCTTTTTCTTTTCCCTCATAGGCTTGAGCCATTCCGAGGCATGCTCTCGCTTTTTTTCCTTTGTAGGCTTGAGTCTACCATACATTTCAGTCGCGAGGCTGATCAAGCTAATCGATCGTTAACTGTGGCACTGACAGACGGACTTAAGCCGGGATTGCCTCTGGGGCATTAGGTATAGTCCAACTGTTTAATTCTATAGGCCGTAGCACCTGGCAGTAGAAACTTTCTAGGTAGGGTTTGTTTAGTCAGACTTGCGGCCTCAACCCCCTGACGACGAAGGCTGCCTGACAAATTACCAGGATGGGATCCTTCGCTGTCAGTTCTCTATTTTAACGTTCTTCAGCTTTGCCCCAGCTCTGCAAGCTATTTTGGCATAGTATGCTTCCAGGATTCAATGGTTTTCTGCCCTCTTCTCCTGGGCTAGTGGCCGGACATTTCCTGCCTGTTGCCGTGGGGTGGCTTTGGCTGGGAGGGACATTGCAGTCTTCTTCTATTCAATCTATATGGGGATATAAGTAAATATATGTATGTATATATTTGGTGATTAAGAAAACGCTCTACTGTTTTCTATGGGAGAAACAGTTTCATAAATGTAACAAAAAAATTTACAATTGATATGCAATCGTTATTTTTGACAGTTACAAGGTGTTTAGTAACTAAATATGCATGCCAGCTTTTTTCAGCACCCCTGTCTAAATTGTGCAATGCCCATTTAGAGGCGAATTAAAGGTGCTAAAGGGTGGTTCATCCCACCTGGTGATGATCTGTGCTTGACCGTCTCAGAATTCAATGAACTTCTTAACTAGCTTTTCAAGGGAATGCTGGATGCAGCTGATACTTGACAGAGAGTTTCATTAGCTTATGAACTTTTTTCACATCTGCAAGATGGCGCTGTATTCCTATTGAGGGTATTGTTGTTGACCGCGTGACCGAGGATTATTTTTAAAAAAGCTCCACTGTTTTCAATGGGAGAAAGTACGATTCGTGTATTCGAGTAAAAAAGATAAGATTCATAATCTCTTGATAGACATATTGGAGGTGTTGAGAAGATTGAGTTTTTCTCAGAAGAATTCTTTGAGCTGTGCATCGTCGTGTTATTAAGTTTACAGGTGAATCATTACACCTTAAATCCGGGTATGCATCCATCATCTCAAATTTCACGGAGAGAAGTTTTCCCAGTTTGGCCTTAAACTGATATTGACTAAATTCATATTTTTCAATTTCGCTTCAAGACCAATTCTTTTGAAAGGGCTCTCGGATACAATTCAAAGTCTAAAGAAATATCTATAGGTTTTTTTCCTTAGAGGGACACTACCCAAGGATTATTTCAGATTTTTGCCAAACTTTGGTCATTGAAAGGGCTCTCAAAACGAAGTCAAACGGCACCAAAACTTGCGACTGAGGAACAGGTTTAGGCTCATAACTGGCTTTCTCAATTTTCAGTGATACATGATTATTATCGTCACGGCCCTATTTTCTTTGACTATAACTTTCCAAGTTTCAGAAGAAAGTCAGATTCAGGTGGTATTTGACAGAGAGATGTTATTGTGTCTATGACCTTTTCGCTCCCTTGCCCAGCACATATTTGTACCTATTGACAGAGGGCGCAGTGATTGCATACACGAAAGTGAAATGTGAAGGAGCACGAGGGCTCTGCTTAGAGAGTTTCTTTGTTGGTAATACCCCTAGTAGCACATAATATTGAAACAACATATTTTCAACGCTGATTCAACATCCAGACGTTGAACCAACGTTGAGTCGATGTTGATTCAATGCTATGTGCTACTAGGGACGTACTAAGAGCACATCAACATGAGACGTTCGCTGAGAGTTTCATCATCTGGGAGTGAAGTGAATGCAAGAAGTACTCCTTTTTTGGAGGCAATTCCTATTCTCCGTCTCTTGCTTTTGCATATGCCACCACAGCGTCACCTGTCAACATGTAGAACAATGTGCTGGGTAAGGGAATGAATGAGTCATGGGCCCATAAACATCTCTACCAAACATCACCTGCATCTGACTTTTCCTTTAAAAGTTATGACCAAAAAAAGTTCAATTGTTAGGTCAAAATACAGCTTTGTTTGGCCATATCTTTTGAATGAACTCTCAGATACATATGATAATTGGCAGAGATTCATAGACCTGAACGAATTTTTCCCAGTGCCTAAAAAATGTCATAGCTAGTAGGAAGGTGGCGCTGCTGTCGACATCATCGCCCTCTATCGGCATGCAGCGCCACCTAGCGGCATAGAAAAAACCTCCTTCACTGATGAACCTC
Organism: Darwinula stevensoni; assembly: GCA_905338385.1. Lineage (NCBI taxonomy): Eukaryota > Metazoa > Arthropoda > Ostracoda > Podocopida > Darwinulidae > Darwinula > Darwinula stevensoni. Next base: position 7,557 of record CAJPEV010000298.1, read on the forward strand.
TCTATCAAATATCACCTGAATCTGACTTTCCCTTGGAAAGTTATAGTCAAAGAAAATAGGGCCGTGACTATAATAATCATGTGTCACTGAAAATTGAGAGAGCCAGTTATGAGTCTAAACCTGTTTCTCAGCTGCAAGTTTTTGGTGCCATTTGACTTCGTTTTGAAAGCCCTGTCAATGAGCAAACCCAATCGGCACAACAACGTTGTGTCAACGTTGAAATAAGGTTGATGGCAATATTGCCTCAATGTATATTGAGAAAAGGTTGGCTTTTCAACGTAAAATGTTGCCACCATGTTCCCACAATGTTGAAATGAATCATAGCTCAACGTAGAAAAGTTGATGCTGTGCAACGTTGTGTCAACGTTGAATTGTCAAAGTACGGGCATTATAGTACCTCCTCCCTATTCCAGAGTCTGAATGAGCTTTGATTATCGGATGAAATTGAATATGGACTTGATAACTCCATGGATGGTCCCCAAGTGGTATGATACTAGCAGTACTCTACCGAGCATAAAAATTCCACATAACGGACCCTCAGAGTTTTATTTCCTCTACTGAATCAGAATTAAAATCGAGTACTTACACGACTCAATCCTCTCGATCCAGCAGAGGAAACAACCTCGCGGGCATGGTTGTTATACTCTATCCATCATGGATGAGCCTGAGTAAGGGCGCGTGTCATATGTGGAGATTTAGGAAAATTGAGCGTGTCTCCTCGGACCCACTAGCCAGAAGTACTTTGGGTCTCCTTCTGCCCGATTACCTCCTTAAACATGTCTATCTAGATATTCCTATACCTTCCCCTATGCTGTAAATGGGAAAAGATCGGGTACTGGATGAAAAATGCAGGGTACTGTTTATTTCAAGGCATCAGGGTAAGAATCGCAGAATCGGCGGTTACGTGCCATCTCGCGTCGGTTCCTAGAACCTATTTCCTTTTGATATGATGTGGATGACTCTACGTAAAAACAACATTGAGAATGCGATTTAAAGAAAATTTGCTCCTAATAGCCTCTGAACGACTTCCCTAATTCACGAGTAGTCGCCAAATGCTGAAAATACTGTTAATTATGAATAGCTAGCATTTCATCGATGTTGATTTTTCGTTGAATTCTCAACTTCAACCAAGTCTCAACGTTGCAACCTATTCTCAATGTTGATACAACGTTGTTGTGCCGAATGGGAGACGTAATTCATTACAAACATACCAAATGCAAAAAAGGTCTCAGGAACCCAGAAGTCTTGCTTGACCTCAAGGTCGTGTGCTCTTATGAAGTCCCGCAAAATATGCTGAAAAAGTGGGATTCCTGAGTCCCGCCATACAAAAATGTTAAAATTCCGACTTTTCTATTCTTCAAATTCAATCAAGCCAATCTCAAAAAAGAAATATCGGTTTCGCGTGAATCCCATGCATAGTTGCCTTCACGCAATTCCATGGCACACAAATGTATGCTTTCCTCTCAAGCGGAAACAGATCTCAGTATAAGATCCCAATACCATCCATTTACAAAATGCCAACTTGATACGTTCATGTTAAAATGCTTTTTTGATAGCGACTTGTTTTTTCCTTCAGGAGACAAGATAAAGAAAATGACACCAACGACGCCAAAGGCCTTATAGTCGCGTGCATTGTTCTTTCAACAGTAGAAATGACTCATTTAATAGAAGAAATCCCACTCACGGTCGTCGCGCCCATGCAGAACGCGAAGATGTCCGTGAGCGTCGTGATCGTGATGGACACGCCGGACTGCTTCAGCGCCAGGGCGACCCGCTCCTCCGGCGTCCACGTCCCGCCTGCTGCGATCACGTTCTCTAGGCTCTGTGGAGGAGGAGAGGTCGGAAACGTTCGCGGCGAAGCTCTGCGGAACAACGCCGCGACCGTTTCTGAGACCGCAGGTGAAGCCGACCTGGACGACCACGAGCGTGTCGTCGATCCCGATCCCGAGAATGAGGAACGGCATGATGCTGTGAAGGTCGTAATACGGCAGGCCCAGGTAAAAGCACAGCCCGAACGTGCTCAGGATGGTCAATCCGATTGCCAAAAGGGACTCCAAACCGATAAGAACCTGCAATGGAAATGGCAAAGGACTCCGAACTGATAAATATCTGCAACGGACGCGGCGAATGATCCTCGTGCGCGTGGGCCTGTACGATTTCAACAAATTTGAGGGTCGCTCAATTTATTTTTGCAATGGCATGTTTTCCCCGAGCAGATGAATTCAGCGACATGACACAGTCTTCTGAGACAACTCTTCAAACAATATTACCCTTGGCAAATGCTCCGTGAAGCACGAACTTTATAGGAGCCCGACTCGCCCAACGGACGGCAGCCGAAATAGGACCGTGATAAAGCCTCTATCCCCGCCAGATGAAAGAAAACCGAAACCGAGATCCGCGCGAGTCACTTCGGCCGCTGGAGGAGCGAACTGTGACCGCTCTCTTTCGATTCCCTCCGTGCCTTAACCTTGCAGGAATAGAAGCTCCATCGCGACCCGATTCCATCGCCACTTACGAACAACTTCAGCCAGCAAATAAAAAAGCGTCCTCACCAGAATGTTTGACAAGAGAGTAATGGTACTTGAGAATCTCGGAAGACTGCAACATGTCACCTGATTGCATGATGCAAATTCAATGCAACATGCCAGTTTCCACGTCAAGAGAGGGTTCTATTGACCGTGTTTGCCACCTGGCAATGCATGGTATTGCCTCGAGACAACCTACACAAGCTATTATTTAGCAGGCAGTTAGAGGATTGCATAACAGGTAGTACTTCCTGTTTTCCGTTTGTCATAAAATTTTCAGCAATATATTAATATATTTTCTATTCATGAAATGTAGATTAATTACATCGACTCAATGGAACATGGCAAAGCTAAAAAAAAATTCTCGAGTGGCCAGATCAAGCCCGCATTTCCGAATTACGCCAGGCTCCGGCTTTAAAATCCGACCAGACCGGGCTCACCCTGTGCTGCAGGAGGTTCAGTTTCCCCATAATCAGGGTCACGAAGACGGTGATGGAGATGAATCCCATGGCAAAGAGCGGCATGTTCTTCGCCAGCATCTGCCCCACCGCGTCTCGATAGCTGCGTTACCAAACAGCAATTCGAAGCTTCAAATGATACCATTCAACGCATTCACGACTTCAACCGCCTTTTCCCTCTCTTGGACAGATTTTTTCCTAAAATTTGCTTTTTTGGAGGATGTTTGCATTTCAATGAATTGTACATGAGCCGCATATTAAAATACCTGAAGTATCCTCGTATTAGTGATTCATTTAGAGATACTTTATTGAGTATTTTTACGGGCGTCAACGAACGGCACATATCCAAAGAAACTCGGATTTCGTCACCAATGTGTTAATCAAACCTATTTGCATCTTGTATGAGAGCCTCGACGCCCTTGACACGGTCCCTCAACGAAAACAAGAGGCAAAACGCCGGAAGGAAGACAAAAGCGGACGAAAGGAACACGAGAGCAAAAGAGCGGAAAATGTCAAGGAAGGCTAAAATGAAGGCATTCAGTCACAGACCTTCGCGCTGCCATGGCATACGTCCCGAGTCCTTCAGGCTTGGGAATGTCGTTATGAAACACCAAGTCGATGAATTCCTTCTCCCACGGTTCCGCGATCGGATCCATCTGAAAAGGAAGCGAATGTCGCCATACACGGGTGAGATGCGCCGTTCGACACCGAGAGGAATTCCTACCCGATGTCCCCTGCTTGAAGTGACGTTGGTCCGGTCCTTGAGAATGTAGACGCTCATGATTCCCCTGGCCGAAATTACTCTTCCGTTCCGATCCCTTTCTACCTTGGCTAAGATCACTTCCACGTCTCTTGGAGTCGTTGAACTGGCAAAAAAATGGTCCGGTCCTTGAGAATGTAGACGCTCATGATTCCCCTGGCTGAAATTACTCTTCCGTTCCGATCTCTTTCTACCTTGGCTAAGATCACTTCCACGTCTCTTGGAGTCGTTGAACTGGCAAAAAAATACCTCAAATAATGTTTTTGAGCCGTTTCAAAATCCAGCGAGCGAAAACACGTCGAGTAACTACTCTTTATCGAGTGCCTTCGTGACTTTGTCCAATATCTCCTCTTGTGTGATGTTTTCGAAGTCGTAGTCACGGTCCCATAAGAGCAGAGTGCTGACGTAGACGCACCGATCGTCCAGGAAAGTCTTTTCCTCGCCATTCTCCGCCCCGAACAGCGGGGTCTCGTCCGCGCTGGCTTTCCAGCCGTAATCCCCGTAGTCCTCGTAATCGCTTCCTTCCTTGACCGACTCAATTGCCCTCGTAGGAGATGATGGAGGTTTCTCCGACTCAGTTTGGTCGTGAGCGTCCTTCTTGCGTTCGCTTAGGGGCTGGAATGCCTGTGACGCATTGGATGCGCTTGCACGGTCTGATTCCCTAGGATTTGTCTTTTTCTCGTGCTTCTCGTTTGCGTCTGACGCAGGTGTGGTCTCCATGGGATTGAATGAGAAAGATTTTTCAGCAGGATCTGGATTCAAATATTGGGTTTTACTTTCTTCCGTCGCCGCGACTGCTGTGCGGTGTTCATCAAGTATTCCGGCATGGATTTGCCCCAGCTCACTTTCGACCGGATCTTGAAGTCCCGACTGGATCCCCGCATTTGCGGTCGTTTCTACTGTGCAAATGGAGATGGGTGGCAAAAGGATACGTTTTGAGGTCATGCAAACATAACAGGACTGGAAAATTGTTATGATTCGGTTAAGAATGGGCTTTGGGAACATTCTGCGGTTTTCAGTCCCGACTTGACGCAAAATTTAAATATATTGAACTGGGAAAAAAAAGAATTTCTGGCTAGAACATCGCCCACGTTTTTTGAAGGGCATGAACAATTCTTTAAATGTTCCACGTTCTGATGTCGTTCAGGTTATGATTACCGTTCGGTGAAAAAAAAAAGTCGTCCATTCATACTTATGAGTTTTGTTTAAGGTAAATGTCGCCCACCCAAAACCCAAATTGAAATAAAATTGAGTGAAATTGAAAGTAAAATTGAAATAAAAGTGCCATCTCCAATTCTCACGACCGTGACATATCCACGTGCTCACACCTCGAAGCGAGGAGGGGCAACTTGTCGTCGCACGACGCTAACAAGATGCCATAATGCTCCATTTTCCAAAGCCAGTCTGAATGCTCGTTCCCAACCACTGCTTTAGCTGCGATCACAACTGCGTTGGGGAGTTACCAGTACATTGCATTGACACTACTGTCGATTATGCAATAGCTAACACTTTGAGGCTGTCAGAAGTTCTTTCCCATCTCGTTACGGTTACCATGAACTTCCGGCCTACATCATCATAGCGACTGGAAAAGTGTGCGGCCCGAACAGGGCTCGCTTGGTACGGACGGCGAGTCTGCACGTAAATGCCCCATGAAGTAGTTGGCCTACATGTGAAATGGTTTGCAAATAAAGCACTGAATCTTGCCAGCACGCGATTCTACACGCCCAGAATTATTGCGCCTGCGATCCCACACAATCCTTACTCCGTTTCCATGACATTGACCGGGGATTCCTTGCCGTGACAATCCGACAGAGGACCAAGGACGTTAACCCTTTCCCTGGCGCTGAGGTGTTATAACAAGAGACTTTCCCTGTCATTGCCTGGTGTCGACGTGTTATGTCGTTTTGTATTGGATATTCATGTCATCGACTAATGGTAGGGCATGCTGTGAGAACTTGCAAAACAAATGAGGGGTTAATAGTTGATATATAATAAATAATTAAATGAAAGGGAAGGAGCTTACGTTATAACGCGCCAGCGCCAGGGAACAACAGAATCGCGATGGAAAAAATCTCTTCAGAATCACTGAACCGAACGCGTACCAGGCACGAGGTCGTCGTAGAAGTCGGAACGGCGCTGGAAGTCGGAGAAATCTGAAGTTCTCTTCGGTCGATTTTTCACCGCTGCCTTGCCCTCGAGGAACTCGTCCGGCCTGGACGCAGAAGGGGAGAAGTGCACACAGGACGTCAAATGCCAATTTTGATTAATATCTAAGAGGATTAGAGGTCTGAGGAAATGGACTCGAGTGTCGGACCAGCATAAATACGAAAGATGCCAACTTGATTCTAGAAATAGCCATGCTGCTTTAGCCATCCATAGCTCTGACCGTATGCCTATAAAGTTCGTATGAAAAGAGAAAATAACAGTCGGAAACCTAGAACGGTAAATATCCCATAAGTAACCACTATCCTTCCTCAGCATCGGCCCAGGCTGACTGTGTGTCATTTTGTTGAACGGAGCCGCCAATTCTCTTTGTAACTGTCTTATCCTCCTCCAGTCATTAAAGGTCACTGCTGGATTGGATCTCTGGTCGTTTGATTTCATGACTCAAGTATGCGATCACTCCCGTCTGTACCTCTCCATGCCAAGTCATGTTGGGAGAAGCTTAAGGAAAAATCTTTGCCAATACAACGAATTATAGTTATTATGGCGATTTACGATAAAATAATGATTATGAATGCCGATGTTAAGGTAATTATCTATATACGTGGTATAATAATAAGTTCTCATCTTCCTATACGGGAAAGCATTCCCGCTTCTAGGCAGACTTCAAAGCAAAAATTTTGCTTCAACTGCGCCCATCTTTGGCTTAGTCGCGAAGAGTTTAACTTTTGAAAAGTAATGCTTGTGAATTCAATAAATCGGTACGACGAATAAATTCAAGGTAACCGCGTCCTTCCTATCTCTCCCGACCTTACCTGGCGCAAACATCCTCCCAGGAATGTCCGCCTTTTGTTATCAACCGAATCTTCTTGTCCAACCTCGCCATCTGCAGGGGGAAAGGATCGATGCGATAGCTGGCACGTGCAATGCAAGCACGAAAACACAGCGAGCTTACGTATTTGAAGAATTCCGGCGTGAGGACATTCGGTCCGGTGAGGATGAGGTTCTCGTACCGAACTCCCTCGGGGAAGTTCTCCCTCATCCACATCTGCGTCCGATACAAATAGGAATCCGGCTGGAACCAGGCCTCCACGTTCTCCGCGTTCTCCTCCTTCCATAAGAGCATCCCCGGCCCGCACGCGGCCACCAACGCGAAGGCCAGCCCAATGTACGCCCAGGGCCGACTCGCCATGTGGTATCCGCATCTGTATGGAGCCGGCGTTTCCCTTATTAATTATTATTAATAATTATGTCTTAACGGTATGTACTGATACGGCCGATGTCGCATGGAAAAGGATGAATAACACCTGTCACGTCACTCCTTGTGTCGGCCTTCATCTAATCTCACAAGAGTGGAATAATTACCACTAAAATGGACAGAAGTATCATTCACCCAATTAAGCGAATAGTCCTCGACGACCCTGTCATATATGACGACATCGTTACTCGGCTTCGTTAACCACGGCCTTTTCGTAACACGCATTCACACTCGCATGTAAAGGCTTTCCAAAACCAAGGATTCCCCAATTACATTAGAAGAAAGGGAATGCCTCAGAACGAAGGAAGACGCGAAAGTGCGTTCATGATATTCTGGGCGTGATGCCAGCACTTCCAGTCCGGTTTCAACCGACTGGAACCGCGTCGGACTGATTAGGATCATTCTTGGAAAGTCATTTTCCTGGGAAACCCGAAGATACGAGGCGTGATCGGAAAAGTAACAGGACAAACGCAATTTATTTTACAACCTGTCACGCATGTATTGTGGTAGTACCGACCCTGAATTACACAAAGTCGCCACCCGGGTTGAGATATTTTCCCATCGAAGAACCAGCTCCTGCATAACATATTGTAATAGAACGCGCTAAGGCATTTGTTAAGTTCGTGTCGAAGCCCTTTCCAAGTCATAGACTAAGCGCGCTTCGTATTTCGTCCATGCAGCTGTCGGGCAGATAAGCCTCTCCAGGACGAAGGCCCAGCGGGATGTGTGAAATGACCCAAGTATGCAATGGCAAGCACCCAATCAGCGAGGTAGCGTAGGTCTGCACTGACCAATGAGGTTTTAAACACCGAGAAGCCGGCTGAACGGAGGCAGCGTAGGGCTGCGTTCACCCTAAGCAACATAAGACTTTGAACGCTGCGCGGAGAGCAGCGCGCGTACGCGTCGAACCACGAACTCTGTTGAGCACAACGCGAATGCTCTGTTGAGCATAGCCCGGCTGTTCATTTCGAAGCGGAGAAAGGCAAATTTGTGCATAGTTGCTGGCATGTTCATGGTACGGTGTTCCGTTGGAACTCATTGGAAAATCCGTCATTGTTGGAATTGTCGAAGAGGGAGAAGATGCAAACTCTCGCATTTTTTCTCGAGTCCATCAGGCAGTAAAACAGCGAAAACGCGTTTTTGCTTCATTTCGGTTTTACAATTGCTGCACATGCCCACATGGGGCATGCCGCTTGAAGGCTGAGGGAAAAGACCCGTGGCAGCGACCCCCAGGGGTTCGGGAACTATAGGTTTCTATAGGAACGGACGGGCTAAAATCACATTATCACCTCTTCGGCCCGCTCAAGGACGGACTTCGAGGACGGACTTCGAGGACAGACTTCGAGGACAGAGCTCACAGGACGACGACGAAGCAAGAGACGAGGTGCGCACGTGATTCTGCAGACGTTTTACAGCAACTTCATGAACGCTCAACGAAATCGGCAGGAAAATAGTTGTATGCACAGTGAGTTGTCGTCGCTTTCCCAGCAAATGTTCACGAACTTCCGATAAAAAGCTACGGAGGAAAAAAAAACTAACGTGCATTTTTATTAATTTTTAATTTTTGCACATTTTTGCCACGCTTTGCCTCAGCGCCTCTTTGATGATGTTCCATCGTTAACTTCAGATCAAATTTCGGCAGCGAGAATCTGGCTAAGACTGTTCTTCGTTGCTGAGCCAAAAAAGCATAGGTCCTCGGGCAGAAAGCCGTTAGTTCTCATAGAATTCCGCGCCCTGAAATCGCGTCGCCGAGTTTTTTCTTCTAAGGCCCGAACAGATGGAGGTCGCTAGGCCCGAGATCGGGACTGCAGGGAGGTCGACCGCAGGCTCAGATGAGGAAGTCCGCAGGCTCAGATGAGGAAGTCCGCGGGAATCCCTCCGTGCATCCCTCCGCGCGTCCAGCGACCTCCACCGGCCCTAAAAGAAGCACCTCCGCGGACGTGATTTCGCGACGGGTGCCGCGGCTCGGAATCGAGAGTGACACGCAGGACACGGAATCATAAGAGGAACGTCATGGAAAAACTGGTTCTTCGATGGGACAAGCGTCTCAACCTGGGTAGTGAATACCACGATACATGCGTGACAGGTTCTAAAATAAATCGCGTTCACAACTACAAGCTTTGCCTTGTTTTATTTAATTCTACAGCGAGCACGATGCCCAAGGAAAGACGGCGAACAAAAAATATCCAACTCCTTCGCATGCCCATCTCGCTCGCAACGGAAAAAGAAGCCTGTGTATAAAACAATATGCTCCTCCCTGTCGTCCTGCTGTTATCAAGGGGTATGCGAAATTATCAGCAAGGAAAATGTTTTAGAGCAAGGAAGTGTTCTCCTAACGTTTTCGAAAAAATGTAATTTTTTAATGCGAATAATTATTTTAGTGCTGATTCGTTACTGCAAAGAATTCCTGCAGAAAATAATCTGATGCCAAAATTAAAGGACCAATTAATAAATTACAGGATCGATTAATGCACGATCGATTAATAAATTACAGGACCGATCAATGCAGACGATTAATAAATTACAGACCGATTAATAAATTACAGGACCGATTAATGCACGATCGATCAATAAATTACAGGACCGATTAATGCACGATCGATTAATAAATTACAGGACTGATTAATGCAGGATCGATTACCGGACTTTCCTAGCGCCGCAACAGGGAAAGGTTAAATGGCATGAATGAAATTGGGAGTCGCATCGACCGAGAAGAATGGACGACATGAAATGGAAGGCTTTTCAGGGCCGTGCACGAACTTAGTTGAAGAGTTCCGCAATTTCGGAATTAAATTTTCCGGGAAACGGAATTCCGATTTTTTTTTTTCGCTGGGTGTTAAATATTCGAAGTGTTACATATATATTATGTTACATATAGTTTCAAATGCTAAATATTGCACGTTGAAAATGTCACGCATTAAATGTTGTACATTCAACGTTATCTATTTAAAATGTTGTACATTCTGAATGTAACAAAATTGCAAAATCCTGCCATTCCATTTATTATGCGCACTGCAGGGCGAATTTTCCTCATAAAATCGCGTTTTCACGCCGAGCCAGCGGATCTCGCGATCGCCGAGCCAGCGGGTCTCGCGGGTCTCGACGCATCCATTTCCGCTTCGAGCGGCCGAAAGCTCGTTCACGTCTGCATCCTTTTCAGCGTTGTCAGCGTTACGGTACATAATGGAATGAAGTAGAAACTAATATTTTTATTACATTAACAGTAATATATTTTCGTCCTGTAAATATGTGGAACTCACTTGTAGAAAAAGTTCTCCAAGATCGTGTGGACCTTGAGACTCAACTCCCGGATCACATTCGCGCCCATTCCGAGTATATTCGCAGGCTTCCCGCTATTTCCGCAGGCTTCCCGCTATTTCCGCAGGCTTCCCGCTATTTCCGCAGGCTTCCCGCTATTTCCGCAGGCTTTCCGCTATTTCCGCAGGCTTTCCGCTATTTCCGCAGGCTTTCCGCTATTTCCGCAGGCACTCGCTAACTGGAAGGAGACAAACAGCATGACCCATTTTATGTTGCGAAAGTTCGGCATGGTGCGATTTCGTTTTGCTCGAGAAGTCAGAGGCGGAAAATTGCCCGAAAAGTCCGGGTCCTTCAACCGGGTTGCATTGAAGGTCAGAGCGAAGCAAAACTTCATATCTCCCCGACATTTACCACAGATTCACCACTGGTCACGTGATGCGCCCCTCCGACGAAAAAATTTCCTTCGGGCCGGGGCCTCACAGCTTATTTTTCCAGCAAGTCATTTCAGCCAAAAACGCAGCCGAAAATCGATCCGGCGTTGGCGGGATACATCTCCGCACTTTCCGACGCTTTATTCATTCTCTGCCGTTGTAAAGCAGTGGAAGGGGTTCCACAGGGTTCCACAGGGTTCTCAACCAAATTAGGGAGGCTCGTACTGGGGTTTTGCCAAAATACCAAAAATGCCTCATTTTTTTCAATTTTTTTTTCTATCGCATTCGATAGAGCAAAACGAATTTTCTATTAACGCCGTTGGACGACGCCCGGATTCACCCAAACGACTGCGACCAGGTTGGGGGGCCTTTATTGGGCGAAGGACATTTTCCGAAGATTTAAAGGTCGTTGCTTGTAAAAGCTGAGGAAAGGACCACCAAGGGCGAAAATGGACTCTCGACAGCATCAGCGTCTTAAAACGGGTTGGCATCGAATCGTCATGTCGAGAAATGGACGTTTTGGTCGGGAAACGGTCGCGCGAACGCGACCGAACATCGAAGGATTCATTTGTTGAAGTGTTGGGAGATCGAAAGGTTCAGTTCGCCGCAGGCTTACAAGGCCGGAAAAAATACCGGAGAATTACCGAGAAATACCGGGAAAATACCGAGAAATACCGGGAAAATACCGAGAAATACCGGGAAAATACCGGGAAAATACTGAGAAATACTGGAAAAGTACCGAGAAATACCGGGAAAATACTGAGAAATACCAGATAATATACATTTATTTCCTTCCTTTTTGGCCGTCTCGAGTCATGCGTGTAGTCGCATCCTGCAGTGCGTTTTGCATTTGAATCGTGTCTGAAGTAATCAAGTCCCGACGAGGGCAGGATGGGTGATACTTGGACATCTCATCCCGAAGAACAATGTAATAAAGCGCTGAAAAGTCATTGAGCACTGATAGACCATGAGCACGCCAGGATTACGATATTTATTATTATTATTTTACCCAATATTTCTGCACCTGTTTGGTTCCTACCCGCAGTGCATTTTTATTCACGCGAATTCCTCGTCCGCTACTTGTCAGGCTGATGCAAAACGTTAAGCAAAAACTTCAATGAGCCGAAAAAATATACCGCAAAATTAAGCTATCAAGACGATCAAATCACTAAGCGAACCCGAGACACAGATTTTTTCGACCTTGAACTACTCAGACGCCTCGCGGGAAGAAATACTGGAAATGCACGGAGCCCGGTTGCCGGCAACTGGGCCTCGCGGGAAGAAATATGGGAAATGCTCTGAGCCCGGTTGCCGGCAAACGGCTGCGACACTGATGGACCCAAAAGATATGGTGAAGTCCCCGTCTGTAGAGCACCGAGGGCACGGTCCATCCAAGGAGAAAGTTGTCAAAAAGAAAGTTGCCTGGAACGAGGAATGTTGCCTGGAATGAGGAAAGTTGCCTGGAATGCGAAAAATGCCATCACTCAGCGTACTTCCGGCTTCCGTCGCAGCAGCTTCTTCTGATCCGGAGCGCAATCCAGACTTCATCACAGCCTCACGCGTGCATTTTTCTCCATTCCACGAAGACCTGCACACTCGTCTAGTAAGCAAACATGTGCAATCCAGCTTGCAATTTCGGACAGCTGGATCGAAGGCAGCAGATCGAGGATCCCCGAATGCCTCGAAACAGGTACTAAGCGAACAACAGAAGTTTCTGCATTGCCACCCACAGCCGCAGACGTTCAGGTCGACGGAGAGGGCGTGGACTGCCTCACGCCACCTCACACGTCATCACGCCACCTCACACCACCTCACAACACCCATCGGACGATTTTCGCCACCCCAAAAAGTTTTGAAAATCTTCGGCATGAAACCGCTCGGTACGGCGATGGTTGGTATGGTTTGGAATCGCACCGGTTTGACGGTCTCGCCCGACTTCATTCGATCCACGTTCGTCCCTCTTGCTTACCTAGTTGCTTAAGAGTTAAGACTTCCCTCACATTAAGCGCAAGGCCTGTTTCAATCACTTCTGCCGGAGCATGTGGCGGAAAATGCAAGGACTGGTCCTGCCTCAGCTCCGCAGAGAAGATTGCCGTGAAGATTGCCATGAAGAATGTCGTGAAGAATGCCATGAAGAATGCCGTGAAGTGAATGATGCGATTCATGATTCATCATGCCATCGTCCCGGCGGAAGACGTCCATAAAGTACTTGCCGGTTCGGCAAGTACTTTCTGGTGCTGTTCTGGACGGCACCGACTGGCATCGTTTGGAAAGCACGCGCGTTTTCGCGAATTCTTGTCGCAGCTCGAATAAGGAAGAGTCAGTGACTCAGCCTGTTGCTTCGAAGTTGGAAGCGCGCCACGTTCCAGGGAAAAAGAGAGCAGAGATTGAAAAAGAGCAACAGGATCCTCGAAATCACTCGTGCCCATGGGAACCGCTGCAATACGTCTTTCCCATAATATTTCTCTTTGAGTGCCACACACCCGTGTGAGTGCCACACACCCGTGTGAGTGCCACACACCTGTGACTTTCCGATGAAAATCATGATTTAAATTTTTTTTCTTCTGGCATTTCAATCTTTCGACGAGAATCAACTTCCATCGAAACGATTTTTCTTCGGCAAAATATGATTTCGGCTAATTTATTCGATATTTAGGGTTTCGTCCATTCGGCATCCTGCGACGCTTCCCTTTAAAGCCTCCTCACGGGCAGGATGTCCCCTTTGTTTAAAGCCCTCCAACCGCAGCGAGGCCTTCCCTCAAAGCAGCGAGGCCTTCCCTCAAAGATGGAGGAGGAGGTCGATTCGTCGATGCCGGTCGGGCATCCCCGGTCCTCCCCTTTGGAGGACGGCGGGGGATGAATGGGCGCTTGCAGGAGTGGGAGAGGATTATCTCTAGATTTACCGAGGATGAGCCTTCGTGCTGGAGATAGCTTAGTTTTTTGGGGGCTGATTTGAAGGAAAAATTCAATTCTCGTGCTATGGGACTCCCCGAAGTTTTTCGTTCCCATGAAGCTCTCAAATATAAATATAAAAAAAATTTGAAGGAGAAATTGCATGGAGTAATTGCATGGAGTAATTGCATGGAGAAATTGCAAGGAGAAATTGCAAGGAGAAATTGCATGGAGTAATTGCATGGAGTAATTGCATGGAGAAATTGCAAGGAGAAATTGCATGGAGTAACTGCATGGAGTAATTGCATGGAGAAATTGCATGGTGAAATTGCATGGAGAAATTGCACGCCCTAGAGCTTCGATTTGGTTTCTGTTTTCCTCCAGGAATGTGACACGAACGGAGACTTCCACAGATCATTTCACGACAAGTACCTTTATCAATGAAGTCGTACCATTTCACTTGAAACCAGCAGAGAACGAGTCCTCAAGTTCGAAATAGCCATCAAATTTACTTTACATTATTTACTTTCCATTTACTCTACATTTAATTTACTTAATATTAAATTTATGATCGAGGGCCGAGGTCGCGAGTTTTCGCATGTAGCACTCAATATTCACCTTTATTCCTGGATTGACGGAGTGGAGCCACCGCCAGAGACTCGATGGAAAATCCACCCGACCGGTCCCCGCCACGTAACAGCGCAGCACAAAGCAGTGAAAGGCCGGATGACCGGTCTCCCTCGAACCGACTGGACCCTCCGCCCGACAAGGCGAGGCAAGCTCCATTTCATTCCACTTCCTGTCCTCGGCCCGTTCCGTGACGTGAATTATCAAGCAGGAGAGTCATCGAAGATGGGGGGGGCGGGGCGGGGCGGGGCGGGGGGGGGGGGGCTAGGGACTAAGGCTAACGAGTCCCATTAGGGCGGGGAAGGATTCCATCCGGCTAAACTTCTTGGCCGTTATTGTAATCTTGTCCCTGAGCGTCCCTGTTTTTCCTCTTCTTTCCTTGGGATTTTTCCGTAGGAAAAATCGCCGCGAGATTGCCCCGCAGTGGTCCGGTTCCTCATTCGCGAACCCGCTTGCACATGACCCAACTGCATTTGGGCGGCACGGGGAAGCACGGGGAAGCACGCCTCCCTTCAGCCGGGATGGAATCCGCGTATTTCCGCCTCTCGAGCCGGCATCGCCTCGGGGAAGCAATTCCTGCTACGAGGGCATGCAAGAATCGCATTCGGAGTCTGCTTAACAATTTCATCATTGAAATATTTCTTTTCTCTCTCTCTCTCTTCGCTGAGCCTGATCCGCTTGATGCGACTTGAAAACCGACGAGTATTCGTGAAATTACTAATTCTGAAAAAAAAAATATGCGGAAATGTTCTTTTCTTGAAACCCGAAAAATCACTTGGAATCCCGAAAAATCACTTGGAATCCAGAAAAATCACTTGGAATCCCGAAAAATCACTTGGAATCCCGAAAAATCACTTCGCAAGGGACCGAACGTGCCACGGACGGCGCGCAGCATTTCCGGACAATCGTCCAATCCTCCCCGACCGAGTCAACCCGTCAAAATTCGCAAACTCAGACATTAAGAAATTCCGATTTTCCTTCTCGCCACAACAGATCTGGTGAATTTCAAAGAGACACAGCTATCAGTCGGAAAGATCAATTCCTTCGCCGGAGAAGAAAGTATGGACAGGACAAGGAGAAACTACTCTTGCTACGATGAATTCCAAGTACTCTTTCCCAAGTACTCTTACTCGATCTCTTCATAGAATCTTCTTACTCGATCTCTTCATAGAATCTTTCACACTCTGGTGCTGGCAGAATTGAAATCTGTCATCGGTTCTCATCGTCTCACCACCGATAAATTTCTTAAATATCTTAAATTTCTTTTCGCACCGATGGCGTGACCTCCCCAGATCCCTCATCCGGCCTCCCAGTTCCCTCATCCGGCCTCCCAGTTCCCTCATCCGGCCTCCCAGTTCCCTCATCCGGCCTCCCAGATCCCTCATCCGGCCTCCCAGTTCCCTCATCCGGCCTCCCAGTTCCCTCATCCGGCCTCCCAGTTCCCTCATCCGGCCTCCCAGTTCCCTCATCCGACCTCCCAGTTCCCTCATCCGACCTCCCAGTTCCCTCATCCAGACCATTCCTACTGGACCGATCGGATTATGAGAATTCTGCACGGACAGGAAAAGAAAGCGGATTTCATACGGAAGCCGCAGAAGACGATTGTTCTTCCAAGTATCAATTCGTACGAGGACGAAATAGCTTCCGCGACAGGCCGGCCTGAAATATGACCAACTCGACCAGATGAATACTTTCCCTATTCAACGTAATTCGAATTCCTCCCTCGAAAGACTCGTGCAGTCCCGTCGTCCATACAAATGAAGACTTTCTCGAGGAAGGTCATCGGGTGCATTGCATCGCCGTTGCCGTGATTCAGTAGAAAATCTGTGATACCGTCTGACACGAGGTTCACGTATCTTTCTACGGATTGTATCAGTTGAAGTGCAGGAAAAAATATATATTTTTTTAATATGGTGTATCTAAGCAAAAAGGCCTGTTTTGGCAGTCGTTAATCTGACATGCGATCCCACGTCCACGCCTTCGTCATTTCAAGGATTTTAGGAAAAATTCGGGAGACGGTGAAGAGAGAAGATGGCGTCCTCACGAACTGGCCTTGGCCACTAATATCCCTCAGGAAAGAGAGAAAAATAGGATTTGGTCTGCCAGCACAAGCCCCTAACGGAGACGCCCGAACCCAACAACGGAATGCAATGAAGATCGATTGTTTAAATGGTTTAAATCGTTTAAATGGACAGGAAAAAAAATGGGCAAAACATTGCTGAATGGCCCCCCTTATCATCCTTCAGCTGTCATTTTTATTTAAAGTCTACATAAATGTCGAAATTTGGAGTCTAAGATAGAGGAAATTCATTTCTCTTCAACCTTGTTTCAATATGGACATACTTGCACACGGAGGGAGAGAAGTGGAAATATCAAGAATTTGCTTTATTTTGTCAGAGCTCTGTTTCTGCAATTCTCACGATTTCACATGCAGGGAACAGAATCCGTTACCAACGAATGGACTCCAAATCGAACGAAATTGAATCTCCCCTTCTCGATTGCTCGCCCATACAACTAAGTATATTTTCTCCTTAGTCATTCATGCCGTAAAGACACACTTTTAACGAATCATATTTTGCAACTACGACGGTACGAATAGTACATTCAGGCACCTTCACTCCAATGCTAAGGAAGTATTTCATGAAATTATGTGAAATGCAAATAAATAGAATAATGTCGAGGGGGTTTATGTCTAACTGACAGCACAAGTATCCATCTTACACCTCAAGCTAAGAGAAAATGTCGGGGAAAGGTGGAGAAGGAGAAGGGGGACAACGGAAGTGGCAGGAAAAATAGTCATAAACGCCATCCACTGTGGATGTCTCCTGACCTCATCTCGCCCCAGCCGTGGTACAGCACTCGACCTGTATACCGTGCTAGTGGCTTGATCCATCTCCCAAATGCATACATAGCGACTTCATGGATTTATCGTGAGTCCTGATCTCTTCAGGATTTTCTATGAACCTGTTCGCGGGCATGGACCCATACATGGGTTTTAAAATTGACCACCACGAAGCAAGAGAAAAAGCGGAGAAAAACAAGATATGAGTGCAGAACTTGCAAAGTGTCCCTCTGCATTGTACCGTGCTTCGAAACATACCATACGCAAAAGCACTTCTGACGTTACCGGTAAGTCGAAAATTTCTGTACATGCTTATATATATTATATATAAAGTGCCTGCATCACATACATGAAGAGCATGAACAAAAATACTCTGAAGGAGCATGTTTTCTGAAGGTGTTGAAAAGTGTGAAAAAACTGGCCCTTGAAAGGGTTAATAGTTTTTTTGTGGAGGTAAGACGCCTGGTTGTCTCCTCCAGGAAAGTTGTTCTGTCAAATGTATCCCCTGAGTTGCCTGAGGCTCTCATTCTTGAATCCCTTTAACCTAATGGAAGAGTGACTTCGAGATTAATGTCTCAGCGCGTCTCCTACGAACCCTGCCTTTCAACACAGTCATTCAGAAGAATCGTCTATTTGCAACTCGCACAAAATGAAAGCACTGTTCTTTCTTCCGTCCTCATCAGCTTTGAAGATCGCAACTATCGCATCTTCATTTCTCTTGATGATCTGGTCTGTTTCAACTGTAAAAAAAACAGGACATGCAAGACGCTCATGCCCACTCATTTCACCTCCTCATGACATTGTCACTCGATGTGATCCACCTCCTCATGACATTGTCACTCGATGTGATCCACCTCCTCATGACATTGTCACTCGATGTGATCCACCTCCTCATGACATTTTCACTCAATGTGATCCACCTCCTCATGAGTCATTCGATGTGATCCACCTCCTCAGCCTTCATCCTCATTTGCTGCTCTTTCTGTTACAGCCCCTGAAACTCTTCACAAGACCAATGCACTTGTTGCAAACACAAACAACATGGAAACATCTGAGATCCCTGTGATCCCAACTGTTTCAGACATTTCTCGCACAGAACCTATCGCTCAATTGGATAATATAAATGCAATGGAGACAACTCAGGTCACTGCGATCCCTGCTACTTCTCATTCTTCTTTCACTGAATCAATCATTCAATCAGTTGAATTGATTCCTCAAACAACTGAACACAAAACCATATCCGCCGAATGGCCGTCATCGACGTCATCGTCTGTAGCCAACCGAAAACGTTCATCTTCTCTCACTTCTCAACCATTAACAACAAAGAAAGTGAAGGAAACTTCCTCCATGTCAATATTTTTTTCTGACATGAATACACATCCAGCAGAAACAGAAACACCCTCAGTTTCAGACCTTCCCACACCTCCACTTCTTCCACACCGACAAGAAACGCGCAAACCAAACCTTAGGGAAAAAAAACTGGAAAATACTTTCGAATCATCAAACAATGCAACCGAATCAGACATTAATGAAAGTTTGCAGTTCTCACGTGTGTAGATATATCGGAATAGAGACGGAATCATTTTTCCTATGAATTATTACTTTTCCTTTCTTGCAAAATGAACATATGTAGTTGGAATGAACATGGAATAGCTGGAACTCTTCGTTTTCATCAAGCCTTCATTTTGCTTAAGCATTTGAACTTCAATGTAGTTCTTCTTCAAGAAACGAACCTTATTCTGTCTGGCAAAATAGATCTTGACCAATGGGGTTTGATAGTGGGTAGAAGAGGGGCTAGAAAACCCTATTCTGGAATCCTAACATCTTTCAAGAGAAACTTCTTCCTCGCTCTTGCCACATGTAGAAATTGAGAAATGATACATTCTCCTACTTAATTTTGTTTGAGATAAACTCCCTTTTCTAGTTTATAATGTTCCACAATCTAATGAATTAACTCTCTAACTACTTGATATATTAGAGTTTAACCAGGCCGAAGCTCCTTCCATAGCCTATGGTAACTTAACAGGAGCGAAGAATAATTCAATTCCTTTTGGAGGCCCCTATGCATGACAGATGAAAATGGAGACCTCACTTTCCATATTAACTTGAGAAGTTCAAAAGGCAGCATCAAGTGCAAAAGTGCCCCAAAGACTCAATTTTGTGATACAAGTGTTATTGACGTACGTGTAATTTGATTTGATTGCTGATTTTAATTATTAATACTATGCCTTGTGATTCGTAGCATTTAGAACCATTGAGTCCCCCGACGGGACGTCAGGATGGTCCCTTGCACATTGAGCAGTGAGACTCGAATTTCATATTAAGACCCAAAGGCCTAAGCAGCAGTGGAATTTTCTAGTGGGAACGAAAAGCCACGGTCTTGTGCCGTAAGCATTGATTATTTTATTATCTGAGTTCAAACCATTTTGGTTCTTGAATCGTTTAAGTTTTTCCATTGAAAGGAATGGTAAGTGAGGATATCGCCAAAAGGAGGGTGTTCATTTTCGGTCGGATTTTGCCTAATAGCTCCCCACGATGAAAACGGCCGATCGTAAGAGGACCTCAAGTAGTGCATAGGTGTCCTATGGTCACACTTGTGATCGGAGGTTTCCCTGATCCGCTGGAGCCGAAAAAACTCAATAAATATCTAGGTGGCCATTTTCCACATAATCGCGTCACACGACGAAACCGGTGCCATTCGATAGAGCACCCCATGAAGTGAAAAGTATCAATGGCCACACCATGATCCGAGGTTAACCCGATCCATTAGAGGGCCAAACACTCGGTTAGGTTAGGTTACGGTGAAATTACATTGCACTTCAAAAGATGAGCATTTCTTCAGAATATCTACTTTCAACCATACTGAAAGAATGCGTAAGACATCCTCGATTCCCAGGGTTCGAGTTTGTAGGCATTGGCAACTTATTGGTCGAAATCGGCCAAACTATGTTGCCCGATTTCTTCGCCTTCTGGCGGATCAGGGCAACCTCGGATCACGGTGTGACCATTGGCACTTATGCACTACTTGAGGTGCTCTATCGACTGGCACCGGTTTCATCGTGGGGCGCTATTAGACAAAATCCCATAGGATTTGGACACCTTCCCTTTTGCTACCGATGCATATCCAATGCAAGCAAGTTGCCTATTCCAGCAACAATTTGGAAATGAATTTGTCGCGTAAGAGGGACAACTTTGCGTTAACTGGACTGGACAAGTCCTCCAAAGGGACGACTGATGACAATTGAAAGAACGGTATAAAAGTTTATTTATCAAGTTTATCATGTTTGAGTAATTTCTTGTTTGAGTGCTTTGCTTCAGCATTTTTCTGGAGTGCCCTCCTTATGCAAATGTCTTGATAGAATGGATATCTGGTCTATCGCTTGGAAAGACGACAGCAGGCATATTGAAACAATTGACTTTGCACACTGGCTGCAAGGCTGGTGTCACTTCCACATTGAGGGCCAGGTCCGCTGTTTCCATCGGAAGTGTCTGCAGGTCCTGGCTGAAGTGTAGCAACTGCTGCCTCGACGCGATGGAATGAAGCGGATCTTGAGATGGCATCGCCATTCACGATCACAGTACATCCACAAACAGAAATGTGAAAAAATTAGCTCCGATCCCGATTCACGTTTGGATGCACCAAGACCACGAGGAAACCACCAGACGACAACTGAAACCCAAGCATCGCAGCAGTCCGAAGCAATCACATACAAGCAAGACTGGCTCGTCGCTTGCGGTACGACGACACCTCGCAGCCCTCCCTCCTACCGACCATGGGAGAGGACTCGTGCCCTCCAGCACCCTCCCGCTGTGGATGCCCTGTTCCGTTCGTCATTGGATACTCTCCCCTATTCTTGTTCCAGTGGACTTTCCACTGAAAAGAATATAGGATTACAAATGCTTTCTTCAGTACTTCGCAGGATTCGCGCAAATACTCCAAATATGTAAACAATTCACACGCATACCACCTAACCTGTAAACTACTCGCGCAAAGAAAGCTGGGGCCAAGCTGATGTTCGCATGGAGACATGGGGGAGTTGTTAAAATTTTCTCTTTCACTTTTCCAAAAAACCACATCGTATGTTTTATGCAGGATTATTCCACGAATGTATAAATGGGAAAATATCAGAATCGACCTCCCGTCATCAGGAGCTGCTGAAAAATAACTTAATGCATCACATCCCGCGACATTTTTCGAGTATGCTACGCGATGTTTCCATGCATCCCGGATAGATATATGCCAAGTGAGGTTGACATTTCCAAATCTTGCACTTATGCACATTAATCGCTGCAATGGAATGCAACGATAGGCGAAATTTCCATCTCCCAAACGCACCATAAAGGTTGAGTAATGCGGTGCTGTGACAACGGGAAGTTTGCTTCCCTCAACGCCTTCAAGCTCCATGTCAAGGAGATCCGTGGAAGGACTAGCGCTCATTGAAGGCATCACGTCAACGAATGGATCAGGGCCAAACCAGCTCAACATCACAGGCAGGTAGAACAAACCGTGGTAAAGCCCGTATATCACCGAGAGCCAAATTACCTACCATACAATGAAATAAAACATCAGTATGCTGCACGCGATTTAAAATCAACAAATATCTGAATGTACGTAGAAACCGACCGTAAGAGAAACTTTAAAGAGATAATTGGTGCTCCAAAAGCAAAACACAAAGGCCATCATCGTAGTGAATCCCCCAGTAAAAACAGGCGGGCCGATCTCTGACAACGTGATTCGCACTCGTGCTTAAAACATAACATCACATGTTCAAATTTTCTTAATTTCTTTTCGTTTAGAAAAGCAATCAAAAGAGGACCTACTATCCTTGGATTTGCTATACGTCACCATGAACTTGTGTGCAATGTGGACGGAATAGTCCACGGCCAGCCCGACCGACAGGATCATGAGGATGGAGGTCATGATCTCCACGGTGAACCCAACGAACCTGAGGCCCCCAGCTATCCCGACCAGGGTGAAGAGGATGCAGGTGAAGACCCAGAGGGAGACGCGCAGGTCCCCCACCATCACGAGGACCACCACGAACACCCCGACCAGCGTCAGGCCGAGGTTCTTTATCAGCTCCTCGGATATAACCTGCAAGTGGCGAATGTCTGCTATACCTCCTCTCGTCCTTCTCGCTCTACCCTATCAAAGTTTTGGCGACAATTTCGGCTGCCATTCGCCGCGCACCGATTTTCTAGCGTACGCGTTTTTTTATATCCGCATGCATTCTTGCTATCGATTGCATGCCTACATCTAGAATGCAGAAGTCTCCAACTCAATTTCCGAGATTATGACATTTACATTTCACTCAACTCCTTTCTCCTTTGTTTAAGTATTGTCATGATCGACCCAAACTGATGGCTCCTGGACGGACATTTCCCTATGCGGCTACGCCTTTACGTTTGACTTCTCTCATTTCATCTCAACTGTGTGGAACTTCACGGGACGTGTTGTGAATTGAGTCTGGGAGGACAGATCATGTCAGCGGAGAACAATCCGTCAGAAGTAGCTCTATTCTGCCTTCTCATCGCTCGACCCATTTTGTGAGAACAATTAAGAGGTTCGGCTGAATATTACCTGGGGACGCAGAAATCCTATTATTATATAGATTTCGCAAGCATTCCCAGCCATGGTGTGAATAAATAATTGCAGTTATTAATTTTCATTGTGTTAAACTTTTTTGCGTTAACCTAATGCAGTACAATGACGGAAGTACTTGTCGCCTGACAGCGTGTTGAAACACGTTTTGATTTTAAACTTTTTGAACGCATTTCCCATTCGATACCTGTGATTGGTTCTTGATATATTTAATATTATTAATCACTTAAAACCTAATTTAAAGAACATTTAAATATATTAGTCTATCAAAATCTCAATAATTATGAATGCATCTTGTACCTGCATCCCGAACGCAACCAAAAGAAGCCTCACTGACTAATCATTGGCCAGATTATTTCAAATATCAAGAGCCAAAGCCTGAATCGGTGCACCTTTCTCCCAAGTCATCATCCCCTGAGGAACGAATGAAGACGGCTTTTAGCTATGCGACACACCTCCCTTAAGACAATTCTGTCGTCGATAGTTACATCACCCATTCAAGACCAAAAATCGATATGACTTTCCTGATCATTCCGGATGGCGAGATAGTCGGGCCCGAGGCATCCCCTGAAGGGATCCCGGAACCTGAACCGCACCGAGTGCAGCACCTCCTCCACCTCGTCGATCCCCCGCCGCTTCTCCACCCCATCGTTGAAGTGGATGTGCTGGTACCTTCCCCTCGAGGCCTGCAAGGGTGGATGGATCTGAGATATCCACTCTCATACCACAGGGTCAAGGGCCACATCAAGACCATCAAACTTTGTCATTGGTGTCGATATTGCAGTGACTTCGCGGACAGCCTCAGGGAAACGCACGCTTTCTATTTGTCGGCGCAGTTGTCACGTTGAAAATACGGCTACTCAGGCTAATCATCGTGTTTCGGAGACAGCAAGCAGTGCATTACATCATGATGGCTTTATCCGCCTGTCGTGAATGAGAAAGGGTTTCTTACAGGTTCTGAATTCGAGTCCCGTATTCGCATAACCATCATCTGTATGGTATGTACTAATGCATTTCACCAGTTTTCATTATTTCACTGCTGACTTGCAGCTGGGGGTGTATGACGAACGCTTGGAAACAGGTTTTCCTTCCACTGGCACTGTCTCACGCTGACACTAGCGCTCCTCTGGTCCTACCTCCCCTGGTATTGCCTTTCCACTTCGACTTCCTATAATCGTGTGCGGTCTGCAATTTACGTGTCGTTTGGATTCCCTCTTTAGTTTTTTCTCTCTTGTTTCACCTTTAATTAACGTTCTGGGTACAATGGACACTAATAGAAAATTTAGTATTTGTGAAGGCTGCCCTGTAAACTTGTTAAGTTAGATACTCCGTGTATTTTCATGAAGACATGTGATGATATTAAGGTAGAGTATTTAAAAGAGAATCTTTGCAGATGAAGCAAAGAGTAAAACATATGACCATCCGGGTTCTGATAGTTACAAGGTCGATCGTGGTGGAATCCATTTGGAATCTGGGTGAATTTTCCTCGTTTTTCACTAGTCCATCCTTACCCTGTACTTCTTCCTTCTCTTCATCTATAGTCAGTGAAAGCTGTCTTACATAATTATTAATTACACAACCTCGCATGGATTCATTGAAAACTGACGAACACGAGATACTCGGCCGCGTAGTCAACTCTAATCCCCCAACATCACCAACCGTTAAAACAAGTAGCACGAAAACCGCCACAGACGTTACAGGAACGTTCCCACTCAAGCGAAGAGGGACGCCTAGGTCATCCACAATGAGGCCACTGAAACGGATTCCCGTGTTTGTTTTCTCGGTCGCTGAAGCGCCTTCATGAAATTTTCCCGACCTCCCTATCCTTCCACGCAAAATCTTTGTGTTCTGTTGATCTAAATTTAGCACGCAGAGACTGGCCTAAATTCAGATTATTATCTAGGCGCATCTAATTGGTGGGAAAATGTGTTCGTTTTGAGATAGAAAGTTCGACTTCAGGCAGTTTCAGAAGGCAATGGGAGAAACTCTACTGGGGGTCAATTAATATTGACCCTCTATACAAATTGAAATCCTATACCAAATCTTTTCCGCCTTCAGATACTATTTCAATTCGGTAGAAACCTTTGCATTATACTAAAGTAAGAAGGAATCATAACCATCACGCAGGAGGTCCTGGTTCGAACCCGACCGGCAGAATTCTCTTGGACCGACACTTCACCCGGCTGCTTTTTTGGGTTCTACCTGACCCCGTGCACACCTCTACTCGGTGAGACAGATCGGCTCACATCCAGCGCATGCACTCACGGTGATGTTGAAGTCGACGAGGAGGTTCCCAGTGTATTGCACATCGCGGAGGTACTTCCGTCCCTTCTTGGAGAAGACCAGGAAGGTGGAAACCATGTCCTTGAATGCCGCCTCTGTTTTCGGATACGTCTCTGAAGAAAAATTCATAGAAAACGATGACACTCCATGAAGAGACCATGCTCACGCTCACTGGAAAACTTTACATATTTGGGGGAAGCGCTTGTTTCACATAAGGACAAGTTAGGTATTTGAAGTGGGAATTAAAATTTTCAGTGTCGGAAGCTCAAAGTGATGTTCATGCACAGCTAAAAAAGGGGAGACAGGAAGTGTAAAAGTAAAAAAAAAAAAGTATATCCATGCAAGCGTTGCCTGTGCAATTATTTCCATTTATAGACACACAAAATTGAGCAAGAAGTCGAACTTAGTACTGTAGTTCTAGGCTCTTATAGCTGACCATGCTATCCACTCCGTAATATTCATTGAACGAAGCAGCTGTTTCATTCTCATTCGATTATCAATCAAATCCTTTATACAATATAGTGCAAGGAAAAATTATTGGGAAGTTCAACGAAAGTCGTAAGACAGCCCCAGAAAACCCTGCACAACCGTGTTCCAGCGTTGGGAACCAATTACTCGACCGACATTAAAGAGCATGGACTCCGAGGAAGTTAATCCATTCGCTTCCACAAGCGTTCTGATACGCATGATCCCATAATCTTTCCTTAAGCCTACAGCCTAGATAGGCCCAGGCTGGTCGGCTTCGCAAGTCAGGCTAAGGCAGCAGAATTCTAGCCCAGATAGGTCGAATGCATGCGAATGGGTGAAGCTTCTCCCAAAGCAAAGGATCATTTTAAGGGAGCATACGTGAAGAGCTTAAGAGTCTGATCTCCACGTAACGAAGAGAGACGAACGCGTTCCTGCCCTCCCTCGGGGAATGCCTCGTACGTGAAGATGACTCCAACTTGAGTAAAATGACGAAGTTAGGAATCAACCACCTGATTTCAGAAATTCAGCATGTATTCCACGACATCCCCAGTGGTAGGTAGCCTAAAACCCTGGGCATTACATGATAAGGTGGAAGAGTTCGTATGGTCCGGATAGTACGCTGACATGCAACTACACGGCGAGCGGTGCCCAGAATGTCAAATCAGCCAGTGCTGCTCGCCAACGTGATGCACGAATGGCCAATGTTCCCCAAGACGAGCAATATTAATTGACATTATAGGCCCCTTGGCTGCTAGAAATTGGCATTTTTTGGTCTTTATGGACCGTGGTACCCGTTTCCCAGAGGCCTATTCTCTGAAGTTTAATTGTCGAAGTCCTGCATACATGAGTTTTGTCGATTCCCATGCATTCAATAAGGGACATTGGACAAAATTCCATGTCAAGAATCACGACAGACCTATATCGACACGTGGGTGCAGCACATCTCCTAGTGGTCGCAAGTCAAGTGGTCCCTGAACGAGCCATTCGCTTTATACCAGAGACATCTTAGGAATCGTTATTTCACCAGGAACTACGTCAACGGGATGAACCCAAAAGCCCTGTGTACCATAAGTGCAACAAATTGAGTAATCAGTGCATGTCTGTATTTTCGATGTTCTGCCGTGACACAGCAACTCCCTGAAGCATTCTTTGCAGAAGGGCCAATCAGACAGGGTGGTGAAGAGTTGAAGAGCGATAGGGAAGGAAAGTAAAGGAGATCGCGAAATCACTTCCATTCGTGACTGTTACTTCATAAGAACCACGGAAGGGCTCAGCGGAGATGGTCCCGGGTCTGTCAATCTATCGCGGAGCTTAGCCTATGGCAACGACAGTCACCCTACGCCTCACCTCGTTACATGTACGTGAGTTCGTACAGGGTGTCCCAGAACAGACAATGAATGCGATTTCGTAACCAGGCAGCTCTGACCCAAGTCTCTTAAGCCTTGGTGAAACACGTGAAGCCTACAAGACTATGCCTTCCTAGGCTATAGGCTTGAAGGAAAGACCTATCTTCTTTGCTTTCTGGGACATTTTGTACATCTGTATTGCACATTACTAATCCTAGGAGTGGATCACTTAAGTCGCTTCCTTGTTAAGAAAATGATAACTGACCCTTGTCCGTGATTTATTTAATTCTGGGTGGATAACTGATCACCTCCAGGGGTGCGCCCTCGAAGCTAAAGATATCATGGCCTCACACGCGCTCCCAAAGACCGAACGCCAATAGAGACTCGCCTTTTTCCTCCTCGAGGTATTTCAGGAAAGCCGGATACCAAAACTCCACCGAGCCATCTCTCACCCCAGGCAACCCATCCAGCTTCCTGCACAGCTTCAACAGCGACTCCTTCTCTTGGAAGTAATCCGCATCCCCTGTCCATAATCATTCTTCATCACGTCCAGTCTCAATTTCATGCCTAGTCCCCACCTTAAACTCACCGAGGTAAAATTCCGCCCTGTAGCCACTCTCCGGGAAGAGCTCTTGCAAAGCCGCCAAGAATTCCCTTAAATACCCCTGATCCAGGAACCAGGACCTGTCAAATTCGTTCTTCAACCCTGACAATCCCCAACAGTTGACCACGAACAGTCCCGCCGTAACCAGCATCACAACCACCTGCAACACATTCCCGTTACACAAATACCCTCAAATCGTGCTCCCCTGTACCCCACCTGCTCCCCCCCACCCACCTTCACAGGCTTCTTCACGATGAGCGGAGCAAACAGCTGATGGAAGAACTCTTCCAACACCTGCTCCTGCGAGCAGCTGCTCGTCTTGTAGTTGTCCGGCAGCTGAATGCAGAGACACCCTTCCCTCCCGGCGTCTCGCCTCTTCTCATCCAACGACAGAATCGGGACTATGAATATCAGCGTTATGACGTAGACGAGGAGAATCCCAACGGCCGTGAAGATACAGAAGCTCCTCAGCATCGGTATTTTCTGGTTAAATGAAGGTAAACCACTTCAAAAAAGAAATCTCTATTGCAAGTCTGACCCTCCTTTCTTGGCTCAAAGCGGTTCAAGTTATCACTTACTACAACGCAGAAATAGAACGTGCACCTTCAGTACACTGCACGATGCACGTTACGTCCTCCAAAAATCTTATTACGGTACAGGTTCCTTGTGGAAAGCGCCATTCTCAACATGTAGACCTGAACTTGACTCGGAACCAGAATACTTCAGATCGAAGAGAGCAGGCAGGCGACTCACCGTCGTGGCTCCAACGCCGAAGGCAAAGATGTCTGTGAGCGTGGTGATGGTGATGGAGACCCCGGCCTGCTTCAGTGCCTCCCCGACGCGCTCCTCCGCCTTCAAGATCCCTCCCGCGTTCACCACGTTCTCCAGGCACTGAGGGGACGCAGCTTTAGATTCTCAAAGCTTAATCATTTTTATGCCTTTGGGATTCATCAAAAAAGTTTCCATGCACAAGCGCGAATGATACGAAGTGGAGCATCATCTAAATTGAAATGCATGTCATAAGACCCTAATCATAATTAGAAGAAATGCAATAAATAGAATTAACAGTAGCTCTGAACGGACAACAAAAGAAGCTGTTTCGCATGGAAAAGTATCATACTCTAATGGTAAATCTCTAGGATATTCAAATGCATGTACAGCAAATACGTTGCGTTGTGGTATGTGAATACTTCGCGTTGATTTCAAGCAGAAATGCGATTTACATAGAGATCCAGCCAGCTTTAAGGAAGTAATAATTTGAAATGAATATTACTGCAAAATAAATTGTACGAAATACAAAAGTAATTAAATATAAATGAATATAATAACATTTAGTAAACATTATTATTAAATATATTGATACATATAAATTTATTAAAGCAAAACTAAAAAATGTAGCAGATCAACGGATACCTGAATGATGACGAGTGTGTCGTCAATACCGATTCCAAGGATGAGGAAAGGCATCAAATTATGGAGTTCCCCCGGGAGAAGCCCAAGGTATAGGCACAGCCCAAATGCACTCAAGATGGTCATTCCGATAGACAACACCGTGGCCAAGCCCAGGTAGATCTAGTAGAATTGCCGAAGTGGCGTGAACTGAGAGGTCCAACGATGAAGCATAGATTTTTAATAAAAATGTTCCACCCCGAAGTACGCTTTCCTTGCTTTCGAGACAAATCTAGAATGTTCTAGAATGTAGTAATGCATACCTTGGCTTTGATTATGCATAGGAAGATTCTGCTGTTCATTTTGGCTCATCGGTCACTTGCAGTTTCTGGATTAGATTTTAAGGCTTATAGCCGCTAAAATTCATCTCGTACCTGACATTGTTTACGATGCTAATTTCCCTGGTTTCGGGGCATTTAGAAAGCCGTTGCAACACGTATTATATTCATCCAGTGATATCTTGACATATTTGGAGAGCTAAACATGTGTGAGCATGAAAGGCAGGATGATGCAGAGGATGAGGATACGTGATACAACATTGTAAATAACTCAATATAATATTGCAACCGCGTTGTATTGGGGTCCTCACATGGGCGAATAACATGACTGATCATCTGAATTCCAAATGCGTGCGTTAAAGCGTCACAATCGGCTTATGTACAGAATATAGCAATATGGTAAGGAAGTGAGCATGACATTCCTAGAGTTTTCCAATTGTTTGTCATCCTTGCGCATTTTTACTTGCCAAAAATATTAAATACATTTTGTACAGAAATGGAAGCCGTATTTTATGGCATCAAAAGCTATTAAATCCATGCGCCAAATCCAAGAAATTTGTAAATATTCGAGTGCTAGGTGCAACTCTCTGCAAATAAAATTCGCACTCACTCTCTGTTGCAAGAGATTCGACTTCCCCAAGGTAGCCGCCAGGTAGATCGTGATGAAGATGAACCCGAAGACGAAATAAATCCTGTTATTCTCCAGCAGGGCCATGAGCCCATCCCGATAGCTGTTAGGGAAAACAGCCTAGCGCTGATGAAACATCCGCATGGACATCCATTTAGGAAGAAACATCCACTTGGAGGAGCGAGGCTTCACCTGCGCGTTGAGGAGGCGTATACCTCTAGCCCGGGTGGACGGGTACGGTCGTTGTGGAAAACCGCCTCAAGGAATTTCGCCTCCCAGGGCTCTGAGATGGGATCGATCTGCGGACACAATAATGAATTTAATTTTAAATTGATTCAATCTCATGAATATACTGTACAGTATATTTATTGAATTTATAATGTAATTAATATCTTACTATGATGAGAGAATATTTATCGTGTAACATGCCAAAATTAAGTAAGGACCAAAAGTGGATGAAGATTTCAGGAATCTGAACGCTGTTCTGCATTATTTACAGCAGTGAATTTTCATCCTTTAGAAAATACTTCATGGTGGATTTGAATATTGATGAGTGGGCATTTTTACTTTGCATGAAAATTCATCTTATGCGCCAGGTAAATCTCGAAAGGAAATTCTTCTTCATTCTAAAAAATATAGCATCCCCCTGTCGGTTTCCAAGCCAATCTCGAGAATTTGAGATAATAGCATACTGTCAGACTGGTGAGAAATATATTAGTTGCCACATTATGGCCAAGTTTGCATGGATGACCTTGTGACATGGCATGGCAACACGACTCACTTCAACCGACTTTCAACGAACTTTAAACCAACTCACCCGTTGCCCCTGGAGATTGGTGATGTTCGTCCGGTCCTTGAGGATGTAGACGCTCAAGACGGCTGTGGCGCCCACAACCCGTCCCTCGGCATCGCGCTCCACGCCAGATAGTATCACGTCCACGTCTCTCTTCGACCTACAGCACGGATATATGATACTCATGCATCACATTATCACTGTTCTATTAACGAGGAAACACTTTTTCCAATCGTGTCCCAATGCATGCTTATTCGCTACGCATTGATTTCGGAATTACTCTCATTTCCGAGAATTATCTGTTTCGTTTGGACAGTGGAAAGTGCTAAACATTTTGAGAGTGATGAATCGTGCAAATATTTCAAGTTTGCGGCGAGAATCCCGAATGACTTTGCGTTCCCTGGAGTTCGCACCTTTTCAACTAGATTTCTAGGCTGTTTTTTTTTCACTTTGATATCATTAATGAGTTTAATGAGAATAATCAACCTCGCAAAAAGAAAAACGATAGGAACTCAAACCGCAAAACAATAGAGAAAAAAAAACTCTAAACTCACTCGTCATCAAGCGCCCGCGTGATTTTATCCCGGATCTCCTCCTTGGTGATGGCACTGAAATCGAAATCCTCATCCCACAGAAGAAGGGAGCTGGAATAGATGCACTTATCCTCGTAAAGGACCTTTTCCTTTCCCTTCTTATCACTCCCAAAAACGTCCTCATTTGAATCCTCCTTCCAACCGTAGTTGTAGTCGTCGTATTGCGCGGATTCTTCAGTGATTTCTTCTGGTTCTGGCTGGGCCTTTGACACTATTGCATCAGCCACTGTCGGTGCTGCTGTTTTTTCTGTTGGCATAGACACGAATGACGATGCTGCCGTTCGTGTTGCTGTTGAAGTTGTCGATGGCGGTGGCGTTCTCTCATGTCCTTTCCGTCCAGTCAAGCCAATGCCAATATCTGATTCAGTATTCGCCATATCTTCAGATGTATCTTCACCTAAAGAAATATATATAATTTCCATGTGAAGAACTCTAGGAAGTTAAAAAAACACATGAAAATAAGTATTGGTAATTATTAATACCAATTATGGTAATTATTAATAATGCGTGACTGGTGAGTAATACTGATTATTAAAGAGTAACTGTCAATTACTAATTATTCGTATTTGAGGGTTATTCATGAATAAATCTCAACGGAAGCGGACCAGCTTATATTACATTTACTAGCTCATTAATTTCATTATTCATAACGAATCTCAAATTCTAGTTCACTGGCAAACATTGAAGGTGGCATGAAGGGTTTCCTTTGAGAATTATCTCTCTGGACAGACCAGACAGACACACCAAACAGACCACAGACAGACAATCGATTAAACTTCCTCATGATCGTTATTTTATTCCATAGAAGAGTGGGGTTAATGGCATTTACGGCTAATACTCGAACTAACTCCCTTTATTCAATATTGGAAAGCTTGCGTCGCAAAATTTTGAGATTATTCTCAGTCCTCACAGAATAAGAGGGTTGCTGAATCTGGTTTTCGTTGAGGGGAGGGAGTGAGTGAAAACACCATGAAAATGCTGTAAAAAATGTTCAAAGCATGAAAAATAAACATTTTAATACGGAGGCCTCGAGAGTAACTTCGCGAACTTGTTCGAGCGGTTGGTCGGCCTCAGCAACTATGACGTCAGATAGCAAAAAGACAGAAAGTAAAGCCAGAAAGTTGGATATTTTATGTTTTGTGAACCTAAAGATAAACATTAAATATTTTGAACGCCAACATTTTCTTCAGAACTACGATCTAAGAAGACAATTTACGATCCAGCGTAATGCTGAATAATTATTTGCGAAAATCCTCAGCAAAGCAAGGGTAATTCTTGGCCCACCGGCTTCACGAGTTCGAAGCAGAAATTTCTCCTCCAAAAGTCTTGCAAAACTTTTCCGTGATCAAAATTCTCGGCAGCATCATCTGCAAACATTTTGATGTTCTCAAACAGCTTACTCTCTCACTTCTCCAAAATTGGCCCTTAAATCCAGTTAGAAACCTTTCTCCGCGATCCTTCACAGCTTCTTTGGAAGTCGCCATCGAAGGACTTTGGAAGACAGGGAGGGAACTCTAGCTCACATCGAATCGTACAGCGTTCTCAAGGCAGCGCGAGGAATGGCAATCCATTCTTGGCCCAGAGAAACTATGAACAATGGTTCCGAACCAGATTGCTATTGAGGCAAAATTTGAGGAAACGGTTGCACGAATATGTCAGTGGGAGCTTCCGCAGATGAAAAAAAGATCGATCAAATAAATACTTTTTCTTCTCTGTCGATGCGAAAGGCATTGAGATTTCAGATGATGAAAAAAGTTGCAAGACTTTAATGTCATGCTTAATGTCTTATCCATGCATAGGTAAGACATTAATCTGTCCGAGGACGAGAAACGTTACGTGCATGATGCCATAGGTGCCGAGAAATTTCATCGCGAAAAATGTTGAAAAACTTTTGGAAAGTATACGAGCAAAATAAACCAGTCAACTAAGCCAATCGGGACTCATTCAACTGCTCACCACCGATGGACATGCCTTGATGCAGTTGGACTCGTTCGGACTCATCTGGACTCAACCGGTTCGGGACATCTCTTTCCCGTCTTTTCTGCTTGATGTTCCCTTCCAGGAATTCATCCGGCCTGCACGCGTTACAAAGAAAATCCATTAAAAGTAGCTCCAGAATTACCAGAACCCTGACGGTTCCAAGTTTCAAAAACTTCCAAGTTTTCGGTGCAGCCTACCCAAGTGGATACATTTCTTTCATTAGGGTCCATTGGACCCAAAACGACATGCAATGGGTTCATCGCGAATGAAATTATGTGGTCTATTTCGCTCATTTCCATTGTAACACCCAACAATTAATACGTTTTTTTTTTGTTATTGGGAGATTTTAGATTTACCTGGCACAAACGTCCACCCATGCGGATCCCTCGGCTTCTAAGGATCGAATTTTCCTGTCCAGAGCCGCCATCTGCAACAGACTCAGAGTGAGACCATCTCCTTCAAAACGCCTCGACGCTGGCAACTTAGTTGAAGAACATATTACTTCTCTCTCATATTCGAAAAAATTCCCCTCTCTAAGTCCGAGGACTTTCCACACATTTGGATTACCCCCTCAAATTTGAAGCATTATTCTAATATATTTTGAACATCCTTCTCGTAGATTTTAAACAGCCCTCTTACATATTTGAAGTATTCAGGCGTGAGGACGTTCGGACCCGCCACGATGACCTGTTCATACCGGACCCCCTCGGGAAAATTCTCCCGGATCCACATCTCCGTCTGGTATATGGGTGCCTCGGGGAGGAACCACGTCTCCACGTTCTCCGAGTTGTACATCCGCCAGAAGAGGAGCCCCGGGATGAGGCCCGAGGAGAGGGCCACGGAGGCGAGGATGAAGAACCACGGTCTGCGCGCCAGCACGAGGCCGAGTCTGCGAGGAGAAATGGAGACTCTCAAATTTCCATGGGATTGGTGAGGACTTTCTCCGTTATGTACTTAAGTATGATATTAGTCGGTACTAAATCGTCTTGGGGTATCCTATCGATTCCCAGTCTTTATTATGTGCTGCCTTGACCCCGACCCATCCGGCCAGGTTAAAACTGCCTTTTTGGTGGCATGAGTTGCAAGTTGTTGGAACGAAGATCTCAGTTTGTAGAGAAAACGTAGCGGATTGGAAGTTTCCCAAAGACATTGGCATAAACAAGGTGACATGGCATCGGATAATTTCTGGGCGCTCGTGGAAAAGGAGCAACCCGAAATCGACTCTTACGCGATATCAGTGTTGCTGCCGTTTGCCTTCTCTCGTATCAAATTGTTTTGTTCCGCGAAGCAAGCACAAGTTTCCCATTTAAAGTAAGGAAATGGCTTAGCGTGCCGCCGAAAATTTAAGTGTCCTCATGTGTGCAGCAAATAAAAAAAAAAGGTTGAGAACCACTGGTCTAAGGAAGATCAAATGTCTCCGTAATATTTCGATCCCTCGGATATTACTGCCCCTCGGAGTGTCGCCTCTAGTTATATGTCGCCTCTATGGTTGTGCGACCACTATATCGTTGTCCAGTACTGTCTGAGGCGGAGTAGGTACTTCGAGTAACGGAAAGTATAAAGAGGGGGGAAAAACGCAAGGAACACCTTGGGAATAATTAATTAATGGACCCTTTATTGCTACTGCTGAATTAGTAGGTTTTTATAGATACATTGCAAGAAGCATAAGTAAACACCAGAACCAGACGAATGCCTTCCCACTGAGCTGAAACTTCCCATTTCATTTTTTTGCAAATATGATTTTATATCGACAGGAATTGTCAAGCTTCTTGGTGAATTCTTGGTGAATGATGGTCTCTTGGGGCTATTAGGGATCCGAACGGTCGGGGTGAAGTGCGAATGGGCAGGGGCAATTCGTGCAGTCCGCTCGGTACGCAAGAAATTGCGGGGAACGTGGAACAAGCCTCTCGTGAAAGATTATCGCAATTGGCACATGCCAATCAGAAATGTTGAAAGCCGATCAGAAATGTTGGCAGAGGTGAGACGCACTCGATCGCGCAGGTTCCTCTTCGCCTGCCCGAAGCGCGCCTGTCCCTGCAATGGCGATTATCTTGGGCAATTACTACGGTCACCTTGTTTTCGGACAGGTACGTTTTCTAGATGCATCGTCATGTGATGACTTTGACGAAAACGAGAGTCAGGTAAATAGTTTGATTCTTAAAGGCTAAAATTCAAGATCCGTGTTCGCAGCTGGAATTCCCTTTTTCACAACTTGAATTCCCTTTTCTCTTTAAGCAGCTCTGCGATGTGCGTGACCCCGTCGGGATATCCGGATAGGATCAAGGGTATGATGCACTCAAAGGTTCTAGAGCGAAACCCTCATAGAACCATTTTCAGGGAAGAGTTGAAACCGATTCTTGGAGCTAGCAGGGTCTGAGGGCTTTAACAGGGACAGGAACGCTACGACCGAGGACATTCGCACCATCACTCCAACCAGAATCTTTTATACTATTGTAAAGAAAAACGGTTCTACTCGATTGCGACCATTTTTTGTGAAACATTTTCGTGGAGCCTTGATGAGCTGGTTCATTCCTAGAACTACCAGGATCCGGGGGCATTGACACGACAGATAATCAATACTGTGATCTGGGACATTTGTATGATCACTCCCACGAGTGATCATGTGAATTAAGCAAAGATGGTGTGAAAATGGTTCTGGGAATCACAGGACAGAGACTCGAACCAAGGTCCTTCTTTAATAGTTCAAGAGCTCCGAGTTGTTTTTATGCCTCGTTATGTCAAATTGATTTTAAACCATTTCAAATGTTTTCTCGGTTACCGAAAGCAATTCTGAAAATGGACAACCGTTTAAGGGTTCTATTTTGAAGCAGTATTTTTTAGAGTGGGGAACTCGATATTATCAGTTTCAGGGTTCACGGAGAAAGTGTGTGTGCAACGCCGCTCAGAGTTGTTGCTAAAGGCTTTTAATAGGACGCGACCATTGGGGTAAGCCACAGCGTTGACAGAAGAAATTGCTAAGAAGTGAAATTTCTGAAACACAAATGATCTGCAGACTTTCCAGGAATGGGATTGATAATTTAATTTCCTCATGTGTCATTATATAAATGTTCGATCGAAATACTTAAAATTGATTAGCTTGAGATTGATCTGCTTGGACTAGTACTTACTTGTGGAAAAGGGACTCAGAGATGCCGTGGACGCGACGGCTGATTCTCCGCATGACGTCCGGACGCATTTTCGGGCTGTTTGGAGAAGATGCGGTTTCGGGATGCTGTGGCACTTCCGGTTTATTCCCGGTTTATTTTCGGTTCACACGACACTCACCTCAATGCTCGCGTCTCGTCCTACCTGCTAGAGAACCCAGTAAAATTTGTAAGTCAGCAATACTAGTGGCAATTCAGTCTCCACGTCAACGATGAGAGTCGGAGAAGAAAGTAGGGGGTGGGTGGGCCTAGGGAGGGCCAAAAGAGGGCAATGTCCCCATTCCCTCAACAAGAAAATGCACTTGCTCAATGTCCAAGACAAGGAAGAATCTAAGCGCTTATGATCCCGTAACAACACGATTCTTTTGTATTTAGCCGAGGCAGCGAGAAGGATTGCCAATTTTCAGGAATGACGAATCAAGGTTAAACTTTTTAAATCACGGCCTTCGGCCGCGACCCAAACTGTTGGGTAATTTAGATTCAAGCAAACCCTATTGGCTAACGTATTGCTTTAATGACTTGCCATTGTTTGGTTTACCTGGTTAGAGCAGCTTCATCCTTTAATTTTACATACCACTGGTACGTAAAATGAAAATTTTTGCTTTTCGAGCATTTGAAGTCACCACTCTAGTCCATGCAACACCTCCAGCTGACAAGGGTCAGTCTTTACACAGTACTTATGCAGTAGTAACCATTGCACAGCGATGTTGATGTAGCCCAAACCTGCAATGTATAAACCGAAACGCAAAAGAACCAGGGAGATCTGAAGAGTTCAGTTCGCAGTACTCACACGGTTACATGACATGGCGCTGCCACGACTATCTCTGGATGTTGAAAACATCAGCAATATTAAATAATGAAAAATAGAATGTCATCCCTGCATTCATTCCACATGACTCATGCTTAATTAGGAACAATCCCGAGTGAATATATTGATCACCATGATAATCCAGTCTTCCCGCGGGTTTCCATCTTTTCCCTTCCCTCCTACGATCGCAGGTCGCATCCACCAAGCTCCAATACGGTGCGTCCGCGATCGCAGGTCGCATCCACCAAGCTCCAATACGGTGCGTCCGCGATCGCAGGTCGCATCCACCAAGCTCCCATACGGTGCGTCCGCGATCGCTGGTCGCATCCATCAAGCTCCCATACAGTACGTCCGCGATCGCAGGTCGCGTCCACCAAGCTCCCTCTCACCTTTTTGGAACGCTCTTGTTGCATGCTGAAAAATCCCGGCTTGGTTTTAAAGCTGTTCCACAAGTAGTATAAAACTCTTTTCTGCTTTGCTTCCCTTTTGATTTTTTCCCGACGAGGAAATAGCGACTGCAGAAATGTTGAGGCAAGTCGTAAGCTGCATCATAGCTCTCCAAGGGCAGTAATGACCTTGTCTCCTTCGGTCTATGAAGGGCGAACGATTCGAACCGTTCCTGATCACGGTGAGTTGGTTGGGTACAAGGTTATTATCAGGCTCAATGGCGCTGCGTATAGAGACTGATGATTTTCTAAGATGAGCCAGGTAAATACTTCTTAATTTCGCTGTCACTTTCGCAATCCTGATCTCATGCCATTAATAAGATCGAGACTTTTTCATGAGCCAGCACCGAAACGCGTCATAATTGTGCTCATACACGCGCACTATGATTCGCCTACCTGATGGTTACCTGAAATATGGCCCACTTCACAACATTAATTCGTTCACATTTAAAAATTATTCGAGTTCCTTCTTCAGTGCATCAAAAATGTCTGGTTGAAGCAAATTTTTTACCAAGAAATGAATTCAGGCAATCTTCATTGCCTTCATTCAGTCGAAAAGGTGGGAAAGATGATGCCTCCGAATACATGGCTTTTCTATTGGTCAGCGTTATGTAAATGATACTTTTTGGCATAAAAAAGATTTAGGTAATAATGATTTACACAAAATAAAGGGGCCTTTTCGCTCATTGGAGTCTATTTCACAACGACCGTTGCTTAAAGGAGGTTTAAGCATCCGATACTCGGAGTTACGGAATCGATCCATACCAGTCCTCAAACACCAGCACCCAGTACTTAATAACTAGTACGGCGCCCAGTACTTACCCAGCACTACCCTGCTCACCGCGATGTCCACGTAGAACGAAGCTGCGAAGCGAAAGGCAGAACGAGGGAGATTTCCAAGGTTCTTCTTCTCTGAGAATGTTACGTGACATGGCACTGTTTAATGACATGGCACAGCCTTGCATTCTATTGAAGGCGCTTTCTGCACGATTCTACTTGAACCGGAGACGTTTTTTGAAATTGATATTTTTAACGTGGAATCAGTTGATCTTGGTTGGGCTCAGAAGCTACACCCATGAAATTCACATTTCGTGGTGCTTCTCATTTCAATTAAAAATAATTTGCTACATTTATTATAATTCGGTCACTTCTAGGAAGATTCGATTTGAGGGTGACCCAGGAAGCGAAATTTTCGATTTTTACGAGTTTTCCTCCACATCAGAATCTCAGATATATCAATAGTTACGTCCTTCTGGGTAGTGTCAGAACACGAGATACACCTGGTGCTTGCTGTGTGAGTCTCATGCTTGAGTCATGTTTATATATCTTGTTTAGGAAGGTAGGGTCAAACACATAGTTATGGCCATCCCCCTCCTATGGCCACTATATCAAGTTAGCTGCGTTTTTCTGCTACTGAAACAATTAGATTCAAAATGTGCACTCGGGTTCTCATCTTGGTTCCTTTCATTTCTTACCATATAAAATTCACATGTAGAAGTAGCTCTTCTTGGGGAAATAGATTTTTAAAAAGCTAATTGCTGCCACAATATTCCCATCTAAAGCAAAATCCTAGAAGTACAATTAATTTTGCCCTCAATGTTACATGGCCAATCTGATTTATTGTAGCCTTGGTCCTATATTGCGTCCTCTTGGTTCACATATGTCGATTTTTTTTAAAATTTGTATAAGAAATAAATGTGATGTATAGCCTTTACCTGGTTTATTTTAAGGTGGCCATAGGAGACGATTTTACCAAAGTTAGTATTAAAAACTTCCTTGGAGAAATAAAATATCTATTTTTAACTTTGGATAGTTCACTCACCTATTCATCAATAATTTAAGTCGTTTTAAAATTTGAAACTACAAATAAGGTGCTAAGGACTGAAATCAAATTGATTCATCAAACGAAGAACTCCATAAAATTGGCCATAGGTGGGGCTTAGACCCTATCTTGCTTGTGCAAGTATTGTTTGTATAATTAAATTGTTTGTGGAAACGTCTTGATTGTTTGAGCAAGTGCTTTCCTACAGCAATTGTCTTCTTTGAGTGGAAGCCTTGTCCGTTGCATGGAAAAACAATGGCAGACTCATTAAAACAATCGGTTTCGCACATTGACTGCATGGCTGGTGCCGCTTCCACAAATGATGACCAGGTCCGTAGCCATTTCCATTGGAAGATTCCCCAGAGCTTGCCTAGAATGTAACAACAGCTGCCTCGACGCGACGAAAAGAAGCTGATCTTAGGAAAGGCATCGCTATTCATTAACGCAGCAAATTCACAAGCAAAATGATAAAATATTGGGTCTAACCACGATTCACGTTTGGGCACGCCAAGAGCACAGGAAAGCCACCAGATTAACGAACATCCAGGTATCGAAGTAGATCAGAGCTTATCGTGACTGCCCCGTCGCTGTCGGTACGAGGCCACCGCGCAGCTTTCCTTTCTGTCGATCCTAGGAGAGGACTCGTGCCCTCCAGCATCCTCCAGCTGCGGATGCCCTGGTTCGCTCCCCATCGGATACTCTCCCTTGTTCTTCTTCCAAAGGACTCTCCACTAAAAGGGAAAATCCGTCGGATGATGACGGATGCCTTCTTCAGTACCTCGAGACAGTACCCGCGAAAATACTGCAAATCTATTAAACTTCCAGGCATATACTTCCTAACATGTCAGCTACTCGCGCAACAAAAAACAGGAGCTTCAAGATGTTCACAGGAGGAGCAGACCCAGGGAAATCATACCGATTTCCTCTTCGTAGACCCGTAATCCCCCTTAAATGACTTTGTACATTTCATATTGCTTTAATTCCACTAGGTTTCACCTGAGGAAAAGATTCGATTCGACCTTCCATCATCACGAACGGCTGAAATTCCTGGAAACGAACCGCGTGATGGTATGTTTCAGACTCCTAATTTCACTGAAGGCAGAATTAACCATCACATCGCGCGACATTCTCTGACATTCACGACTTTGAGCTATGTTTCCATGCACCCGGGTGCACACTTACCCTGAGGGGTTGACATTTCGAGATCGCGCATAATTGCATTCATCCCTGCACTGCAATACTATGATAGACGCAATTTTTGGCTAAAGAACCTACCGTAAAGGTTGAGTTATTCGACGCCTGGACATTGGGAAGTTTACTTCCCTCGACCTCTTCAAGATTCATTTCAAGAACATCCACGGAAGGACTGGTATTCGTTGAAGGCATCACGTCAACGACGGGATCAGGGCCAAACCAGCTCAATATCACAGGCAGGTAGATCAAACCGTGGTAAAGCCCGTATGTCACCGAGAGCCATATTACCTACAATACAATAAAATAAAAACATTAGTATGCTGCACGCGATATAAAACTAACATATCTGAATGCATGTGGAAACTGACCGTGAGAGAAACTTTGAAGATATAATTGCTGCTCCAAAAGCAAAACATGAAGGCCATCATCGTAATAAGACCGCCATGGAAAACAGGCGGGCCGATTTCTGCCAGCGTGATTCTTGCTCGTGCTACAAACATTCAAATCAGGTGCTTAATTTTGCTCTTAATTTCATTCAGTTATGCAGTCTAAGGAGAACCTACCATCCTTTGAATCGCTGTACGTGACCATGAACTTATGCGCGATGTGGATGGAATATATCACGGCCAACCCGACAGACAAGATCATGAGGATGGAGGTCATGATCTCCACGGTGAGCCCAGCAAAGCTGATTCCCCCCGCTATCCCGATCAGGGTGAAGAGGACGCAGGTGAGGACCCAAAGGGAGACGCGCAGGTTCCCCACCCTCAAGAAGGCCACCACGAACACTCCAGCGAGCATCAAGCCGAGATTCTTCATCAGCTCCTCGGATACAACCTGTAAGGGGCGAATGTCAGCAATATCTCTTTCTACCCTTCTCGCCCGGCCTTCAGTTTCAGCACCAATTTTGATTTACATTTCCAGTGCACCAATTTTGATTTACATTTCCAGTGCACCAATTTTGATTTACATTTCCAGTGCACCAATTTTTATTTACATTTCCAGTGCACCAATTTTGATTTACATTTCCAGTGCACCAATTTTGATTTACATTTCCAGTGCGCCAATTTTCTAGCGTATTCTACATGGCTACAGGTCGCAGGCTTCGATTGAGAATGCAGAGGTCTCTAGCATATGTTCCCGAGACTCTTGACTGCATCTCAACTGCATAGAATTCGTCGGGACGTGTCCGTTATTGCAGTCTTAAGGGACGGATTATATGGATAGCGTAAAATCCCCAAAAGTTGCTTAATCCTCTAATATTATGAGAAAATGAAGGCGTTCGGCTGAATGTTATCTGAATAATCAAGAAAACTTCAGATTATCAGATAGATGTCATCCTCTGTCGACGTGGGACAAATTCCCGTTCATTTTCATTATGTTGCACTTATTCCATGATTTGTTTTTTTTTCTGAGGTACCACCTTCAGACGTTATTGAAAAACATGTCAACTTGAGTCTCATCTGAGCGATGGGAGTTTCTGAAATTAAGACTGTACACATGGAAATCTCACGCAATTTCATCGAAATCCCGTAAGAATTCCATATAATTAATTATCTATCAGGACCTCAATATTTCGAAACGGAAACACCACGTGAGGTCTCAAGGTATTTACTTATAGAGAAACATGTAGGGACCGTTAACAATTTTGTGATACATTCATAATCTATAGTCTTCTTTACGGAGAGAAAATTGGCCCAGTTATTTCCATTATCAAGAGTCAAGGTCTGAATTGGTACATTTTTCTCACACTTCATTATCATCCACTGAAGAACGAATGAAGACGGTTCTAAGCTCACCGACACACCTTCCTTAAGACTACACTAATGTCATCAGATACGTCACCCATTCGAGACCAAAAAATTGGCATAACGTGCCTGATTGCTCCTGATGCCAACATGGTCGGGCCCGAGGCATCCCCTGAAGGCATCCCGGAACGTAAACCGCACCGAGTGCAGCACCTCCTCCACCTCGTCGATCCCCCGTCGCTTCTCCATCCCATTGTTGAAGTGGATGTGCTGGTACCTTCCCCTCGAGGCCTGCAAGGGTGGACGGATCTGAGATATACACGCCCATACCACGGGATCAAGGGACACATGAAGGAGACCACCAAACTTAGCCGTATTTTGTAGTGACTTCATGGACAATCTCAGGGAACCTCACACTTTCTATTGTCGACACTGTTGCCACGGTGAAAAAAGGATTTAATTTATAGAGTTTAGCGCCATATTTTGGAGGCAGAAAGAGTGACGGCTTTTTCATCTCGATCTACCTGTCGTGAAGATGAATCTCCCGACAGGTTTTCGAATTCTAATTCAATCTTTCACATTACCTTAATATGTGAGGTATGGGCTCAGGCGCTTCGTCAGTTTTCATCCTTTCCCCTGCTATGCCTTGCAGCTTGGGAGTTTACATAGCCGACGCTTGGAAACAGGTTTCACTTCATTGGTGCTGTGTCCCTCTTGTGCTCCTTCCCACTTGCACCCTCGCAAATACGTACTATCGAAGCCATTGAAAATGGAGGAACGGTCGCACAAGACGATCGCCCACGTCACTCCCTACATCTCCCATCGTTCAAGATAGAAGCGCGAAAACCGCCACCGACGTTGCATGGAGATTTCCAACCCAAGCGAAGACAGAGATTTACCCATGATATCCTCAAAGATGATGGGGAAACGGATTTAGTTACTTGTCTTCTGGGTTACTGAAGCGCCTCGTGAAAATATTTATTAACTTCCCCACTCTTCCCATCTTCACGTGTTTCCCTAATCTGAAATAGATTTATTCTGCAGAGGTAGCCCTAGATTTGACTCTAAGCGCATCTCACGAGCCGGAAAATGTCAGATTTGACAAGGAAAGTTTGATGCACGCGTTCCAAGAAGATGAAGGACCCCGCACACATCTCTACTTAGCGCGACGGATCGGCTCACATCCAGCGCATGCACTCACGGTGATGTTGAAGTCGAGGAGGAGGTTCCCGGTGTACTGCACGTCTCGGAGGTACTTCCGTCCCTTCTTGGAGAAGACCAGGAAGGTGGAAACTTTGTCTTTGAATGCAGCCTCCGTTTTCGGGTACTCCTCTGAATATGGAAATAATGACAAGTCTCGATTAAGAGGAGAATGCTCACTTCCAGAGGCTCACGTAATGTTGCGAATTTAACCCTTTAATGCATGATTAGTTCATTTTCGCCGAAAAAATATGGCAGGCTTTACTTAGGTGGGAGAACATGGGGAAAGTGGAAAAAAATTAATTCCTCAAATTTGTAAGTAAGTAGTACGCCCGAAAATGTGATTGCTGCACATTTGCTACAAACAACACTTTTAGCTCTCTAACCAACACTGCATGGAGGCGAGAGAGCTCAGTCGGTCAGTCAACAGTCGTGCATACCTCGACACAAAAGAAAACGTAAAAATACGGATGAACCTGGACCCTGGATCAGCGTAAAGTTGAAAATAATTGCACCAACGTCAGTCTGTCGCGCGACAGAGCGTCGCATTGCTTACAATGCATCAACTTGATGGGATCCACCAGCCTGATACACGAAGCTGATGCATGCATCCCAATCAGCCTACATCGATGAATCACTAAAAGCTTGCAGATAATGCCTTCAGAGATTTCATCTAGGCATTTTCTCACAGTAAGACTCTCAACAACTCTCGTCCAGATTTTGTGGGATGGACATTCACGGAGAAACGGAACGAAAATTTCAATAGGGGCTACGGGGTCATATTAATCACCCGAAACGGTCGCCTAAAAGATTTTTTTCTCGATGAAACGGGGTAAAAAAAAACTCCTAAAGACGTGCAGATAAATCAAGCAAAGGTTCGAAGTCGTGAGATGAGGCAATGCCGAGAAAACTTGGACCTGGACACATGCCTCAAAGGCTTGAAAGTCGGAAGGTAAAAATGATGTTGAATTATCGCCCGTAATACATGAGAGAGGAAGAGGAAAAACTTTAAAATATTTCTTAAATACGAATGCTCCAAGGGCTATGGGAAAGACAATGCAGTACGTGTCATATGTCGTCCAGAAAAGTCAACAAATGGCCCACTTATGATAATCGGTTGTGTTCAATGTGCGCTCCTCCATTACCCACAATACATAGCT
Source organism: Darwinula stevensoni (assembly GCA_905338385.1). Taxonomy (NCBI): domain Eukaryota; kingdom Metazoa; phylum Arthropoda; class Ostracoda; order Podocopida; family Darwinulidae; genus Darwinula; species Darwinula stevensoni. The sequence continues at coordinate 52,337 of CAJPEV010000298.1, forward strand.
GAAATCGTGTGTGGGGTTCCTCAGTGAATGCAAGATATCCCCACAACCAAGCGATTGCTGGTTGGTAGTGGATAATGGAGGAGTAAGCAATGAACACAACTGGTTATCGTAAGTAGGGTCATTTGTTCGCTTTTGTGGACAACACACGACACGTAATGCATTGTCCTCCCCATGGCCCCTGTAGCATTCGTATTAATTTTCACGATCCTGCGTCTAACCGTTTGGAAGATCTGATGCGTTTAACGAGGGAACTTTCTCTATAACCACCCTGTATATAAAACACAGCGTGAAGAAAGGAATTCCTCTGAGAGCCTAAGCACTCGTAACTGGCGCCTATGTAGCCGCTCACACGATCCACTCCGTAATTTGCATGAAACGAATGCGCCGGGACTTCTCATCCGGTCCCCGATCCAATGCCTTGTACAACATAAAGAATATTTTTCTAGAGATGTTCAGCCAGGGACGTCAAACTGTCCCACGAGATCCTAAGGAACCATAGCCAATCACTCGAGCGACATAATTTCCTTTCTCGGTGTTCTCCGAGGAGCTACTTATGAGCCACAGAATCAGACCTCCATATATTCCGGTATCATCAAGCGAAGTCGAACGCGTTTATGCCTGCCTATGGAGAATGAAGAAATTCGATATGACAGGGTACGGTAGTAGAACCCAGAAGCGTGCTCGCAGAAGTACTTCATGTACTCCTGTCTTGGGGACGTGGTGGTCACTTAGAACACTGGGCAACACTGGGACCAATGCTGAGAGCAGCATTTGCGACATGAGTCATTTGTGCCATACCGACTCATGGATGTAGCGCATCACCCAGTTGTCCCTCACCAGTCCAATTAAATTTGGAAACCAATTAAACCAATTAAAAGAAGCGTTCAGGAAGTTAAGTTCCTGACATAACTTCCTGAGCACTTCTTTTAATTGGATTTACGGCATTGGGAGGAGCGGCCTCCCTGTGTGGATCAGATGTGCTAGAATTCGGCTATGTACTATTGGTGAAATCCCGTCCTATTGCTGTTCTCTAGAGACCTGAGGCTCTCCGAGGCCTTTTATCGAATAAGAGTCGGTCAAACGCAACGATGATGCAGCCCAACAACACCAACAGCAGCTTCAGCGATTCCAAGGAGTCCGGGAAGGGGCTCCGAAGAGTCTAAAAAGCACCGACGAATGAGAACCGTCGAAGGTTTCCCTCCAGGAGCCGAAAAGACCCGGGAGATCGGGCGCGTCTCGCCGCAACGCAACCGGGGGAGGAAACCCACATGGGAAACTTCTTGTTCGGGGAAGAGAAAGATGCGAAATTGGACAACGTGAGATGTCTCGACGAGCCCATCTCATTCTTTGATATGAATGGCTCATTACCTTTTTTTTTTAGCATGCTTCGACACGGACATCCAGCATTTCTCAGACCTTGTACAACATTGATAATAGCTTTAAAAAAAATAATTCATATAAAAGTAAAAAAAAAAGGAGCGCTTAGACAGGGCCTGGAGATCCTCGACAATCGTGGCCCCATTGAGAAAAGGGACCACGACCTTAAGACTCGGATCTCTGGTCGAGTAGCGGGATGAAGGAGAAATGAGAGAGGATCGCCAATGCACCCTTGGTCGTTGCATTCCTTATGGAAAGACAAGCAGTCGTCAAGACTACACCTTGCCCAGTTGCAGGCATCTCTTCGGGTGCCATTCATCCCGACAGCGGCTCACTTTTGCCGCTTTCTTTTCGTGTTCTCAGAGCGATGGATGAAACTTGTAAATGGGCTATTGAATTATGGGTTGGCTGATTGATCCCAACCAAAAGCGTGCCCCATTCCTGCCTAGATGATACACACGCATAAATTGTATAATTTACTTATTTCGCGGATTAAACTTGTCTAAATCAAACAAGAAACAAAAACAAATGCAGTAACATCAAATTTAAAAAAAAAATTTTTTCGTTCGAATTGGCATCTACAGAAAGCCTCTAAGCAGACGTCAAGTTCCAAGACCCGATATCTCAAAAACGGACGTCCACTCACGCATCACTTCCAACAGGCTCCCGGCAACCGAAGGCCAAAGCAGACTCACGTTTTTCCTCTTTGAGGTATTCCAGGAAGGCCGGATACCAAAACTCCACTGAGCCACCTTTCACCCCGGCCAACCCATCCAGCCTCCCGTACAGCTCCATCAGCGACTCCCTCTCCCGGAAATAATCCACGTCGCCTGTCCACAACCATCATCGTCACGCCCAGTCCCAATGTCACGTCTAGTCCCCACCTCAGACTCACCAAGGTAAAATTTCGCCCTAAAGCCACTCTCGGGAAAGAGCTTTTGCAAAGCCGACAAAAATTCCGTGAGATCCCCCTGGTCAAGGAACCAGGATGTATCAAACTCATTCGTCAACCCCGACAATCCCCAACAGTTGACACCCAACAGCCCCGCCGTGACCAACACCACCACCATCTGCAACACATTCCCGTCACTCAAATCGCGTTCCTTCACCCCCCCCCCCCAACACCACCAACCTTCACTGGTTTTTTCACGATGAACGGTCCAAGCAACCGCTGGAAAAACACGTCAATCGGCTGCTCTTGGACGCAGCGATTCGGCTTGTAGTCGTCCGGCAGCTGAATGCAGAGACACCCTTCCCTCCCGGCGTCTCGCCTCTTTTCGTCCAACGACAGAATCGGGACTATGAATAATAAGTTCATGACGTGCACGATGAAGATTCCAACGACCGTGAGGATGCAGAAACTCCTCAGCATCGGTATTTTCTGGTCAAATGAAGACAATTTTCAATTAAGAAATCGCTATCCCATGCCTCACCGTCTATCTGACCCCTCTTTCTCAGCTCAAGGTAGATCAGGTTATTTTACCAATATCCTCAAGTACGAAACATGTATCTTTAACAAACTACACTGTGCACCCTGATTCCTCCATAAGGGTGGATTTTTGAATAGAGCATTATCCGATAATACAGCTTTATTTCGGAAAGAATGCATTATAAATCCGGTAAATAACGCTGCATTATCGGATAGTTCTGTTAAAAAATCCACCCCTAGTCTTTGTGGAAAAGCACATTCTCAAGATGTAAGTCTAAACTTGATTCGGAACCAGAATACGTCAGATCAAAAAGAGAGCAGGCTGGCGACTCACCGTCGTGGCTCCAACGGCGATGCCAAGGACGTCCGCTATCAAGGAGATCGTGATGGTGTTGGAGACGCCGGCCTGCTTCAGTGCCTCCCCGACGCGCTCCTCCGCCTTCAAGATCCCTCCCGCGTTCCCCACGTTCTCCAGGCACTGCGGGGACGCAGATGATTAGACTTGTACTGACCCGAATGAATTTCGTGGCGTGGAGATTTTTGCGAGAAAGCTTTTCATGCTTCAAAAACCACAGAAAATTCGGCATGTACTCTTCTCGTGTTAACAAAGTCGGGTTTGTCCACTTCGTTGAAAGCATTTCGGACGCGTACTCTTGCACAAGCGTGAATAATTCGAAGTGGAGAATCTAAATTGAAATCCATGATGATAAGGCTCCGAGCATAATTACAAGAAACACATAATTAAAGAGAAACACTCTGAACAGACATATAATAATAATGATAAATTACTCCGGTTTAATGCTAATATGTGAATACTTCTCGGTCATTCCAGGAAAAATGGCGAATTGCGGAGGGATGCAGTCAGCTCTATAAAAATAATAATACTTTTTTGTAGAAGTAGAATGGATACCTGGATGATGACGAGCGTGTTGTCAATGCCGATCCCCAGGATGAGGAAAGGCATCAAAAGATGGAGCTCCGTCGGGAGTAGCCCAAAGTATAGGCACACCCCGAATGCGCTCAAGATAGCCATTCCAATGGGCAACACTGTGGCCAAGCCCGTGTAGATCTAGAAAAATTGACGAAATGGCGTCAACAGAGAGTTCCGAAAATAAAGCATGGAATAATGCACGTGTGAAGGTAACAAATTCAACAAATTCAAATTCAAATTCAAATTCAAAGGCAACAAATTCAAGGCAACAAATACATTTTGGAAGGTCTCTTTCGCACGAGATTCTCCCATCCCGAAGTCTTCCATAGTTTTTGGGACGGAACTAGAGGGTTTCATTATGCAGTCATGCATGCTACGGCTTTCATTATGCATATAATATTTAAAACTGTTTATTTTTTACTCAACCGTCACTTTCAATTGCTAACGCTTCTGGTTCGATTCAATGGCTCAGCCACTAAAACACTTTACGATCCTAAAATTTTATCCGATACAAATATCCTAGGTTTCGGCGCATCTGAAGTCATCAACATGCGTTACATTCATCCAGAGACCTCTTGATGTATATGGAGAGAAAAAAATGTTGGAGCATGAAAGGTATGAACACTTGAATTTTAGGATACGAAAGACCACCTCTACAACGTTAAAACTTCACTGTAATGGGGTCCTTACTTATGCATATGACATGACGGGTGTAACGCAATATCTATTCCCCTCATCATTTGGTCCGGAGGACTGAAATATTTTAAATATTCAATCCGATGGGCCATATTATTTCAAGTATTTGGTGCGATCAGACAGTTTATTTCATAGGACATTGTCCCCTTGGAATGGAAAAGTCCCCCACCTTCCTTTAGGGCGAAAAATGCCCTCTTATGATAAGATTACGAAGCGTCCGGCTGATGCTTTTTGTAAAGGCTTTGTGGGGTTTCAGTAGCTTATCCGACTGCGAAATGATATAATTGTTTAATCATACATCCCTTCCAGTGTCATTTATGGCTATTCAAAAAATGAGAAGCGGGCTCTTCGCAGTGCCAATGCCTCTTTTTTTTATTATCAGTTCCGATGATCAGCTTATGCACGAGAAAAAAGTTAAGTGTTGTCAGAGTCTTGCTGCGCAACTGTAGGAATTTTGCCTGTTCAGAAGCAAAAAGATACAAGAGGTCATCAGAACAGCTCATCAAGGAAGGACAGATGATTGCCAGATGTCGGTAATGAGAGGACATCAAGGGATCATAAACACTGTGGTCTCATTATCTCAGCCGTTTCACGAGAGATCGATTTTGCAGGACGTGACCGCATGCATTCCTTGATTTCTGGGTTTCAATGCAACTTACAATTGACGCTTAACGTCACCTATCCCTAACTTAAACAAATGGATAAAATTCGAAAGGAAATGTCTTGAGTTATTATAAAACAGCTTGGGATTTTTGCAACAACGATCCTGAAAGTATGGGTTAGTCGTACCTAAATAGAACGATTTATTTCAATGGGGGGACATAATATTTATATCTCGTCCGGGGAGACAGAAGACCAAAGGTTTCGTCACCGGTCATCTGAATTCCAAATGTATGCGATGAATCACCTGAATTGGCTCGTCATATATAGCGGTAAGGATTAGAATGCGAGAATAAAATCAATTGCTTTGCATTTTTTTCAAGCTTGCGCCAATATTACCAGTATTTCAACATGAAATACCTTTCGTTCAGAAATGGCAGGAACATTTTATGCCATCAAAAACTTGTAAATCTCCGTCCGTAATCAAGAAGTCTGTTAGCAGCCCAGTACTAGGAATCATATTCTGCAACAAAAAAAACCACACTCACTCGGTGTTGTAAGAGGTTAAACTTCCCCATGGAGGCAGCCAGGTAGATCGTGATGAAGACGAACCCAAGGACGAAGTAAATCCTGTTGTTTTCCACAACGGTCGCGATCCCATCCCTGTAGCTGTTAGGGAAAACATCCTAGCACTGATGATCCACGTGGAAAACACATCCACTCACGCGAAACTTTCACTTGGATCAAACATCCACTTGAAGGAACGAGGCTTCACCTGCGCGCAGAGGCGGCGTACACCTCCAGCCCGAGTGGCCGAGAAAGGTTGTTGCGAAAAACCGTCTCGAGGAATCTCGCCTCCCAGGGCTCTGAGATGGGATCAATCTGCAGATCATGAATATATTTCAGAAATGTACATGGTGATTAATACTTTTTTTCTGGTCAGAGAATATTTATCGTACAAGACGTCAAAATTAAGTGCAAAAATTGAATGACTATTTCAGGGATACGGTCGCTGCGCTGCATAACATTGAGGCATTTCCTTTAGGATGAAAGATCGCTGTTCTTAGTGCATTTGAATAAGGCTGAGAGGGCATTTTTCTTTTTTTATGGAAATTCCTCTCATCCTCTACCCTATTCTTGACAGGAAATTCTTCACTATCTTAAAAATATAGCCTTTCAGTTTCAGAGAATGGATACACGCCAATCACAGAAACGTCAGCGCCTATAACTGGATTTTGAGATACAAATGAGACTATACTGTATATGCTAAAAGCCTTTCAGTAGATACTATTTTCATGCTTCCTTTCCAAGCTCTTTTTGCTCTAAAGCATTCGCAAGGTTGAAAGAAACCATCTGTGTTCCTATTTTGATAAAAATGTCATCACTTGCCCATTGATAGCACTTCACATTGTTTGCCACGTTTATAATCAGACTGTAGAGAACCATATTAGTTGCCATATTATGACCATGTCTGCATGGATGATACCAAGACATGCCAAGACAATACGACCCACATCAACCGACATTCACCCGACTCACCCGTTGCCCCTGGAGATTGGTGATGTTCGTCCGGTCCTTGAGGATGTAGACGCTGAGGACGGCCGTGGCCCCCACAACCCGTCCCTCGGCATCGCGCTCCACGCCAGATAGTATCACGTCCACATCTTTTTTCGACCTATAGTCATACGATATTCATGCATCAAATTACCCATGTTGTATTTTAAAAAAAAGCACTTACTGCAAACACGTCGCACTGTTTATTTATTATTAAGGCATATATATTAAAGCAATTTTACTCATATTTGCTTATTATTATGGTGCATTAGTAGAGCGGAAAGTGCTATACTTTCTCAGAGTTATGGAAAGCGCAAAACTTTCGAAATGGCGGCGAATATTCAGTGAAGCTATCTTCGTCAGTCATTGGTTTATTCCTTCCTGCATTTAGCGATTCCAAATGAATCGTTTACCGTTACCAATGTGTCCAACATCCAATGAATCCAACCGCCATGCGCCATGTCGATATACCTCACCGGATACGTCATTAATAAGGTTAATTAGATTGAGAATAACCACCCTCGCTGAACTCAACACGTTCGAAACTAAACCCGCGAAAAGTTCGATAAAAAGCTCCAGACTCACTTGTCATCAAGTGCCCGAGTGATTTTATCTTGGATCTCCTCCGTAGTGATGGCACTAAAATCGAAATCCTCATCCCACAGAAGTAGGGAGTTGGAATAGATGCATTTATCGTCGTAAAGGACCCTTTCCTTCTCCTTTTCATCTCCCACAAATATGTCATTTGAATCCTCCTTCCAACCGTAATTATAGTCGTCGTACTGCACGGATTTTTCAGTGCTTTCTTCTGGTTCTGGCTTGGCTCGTGTTACCTTTGCTGCTGTTGCTATTGTTGTTGTAGCAGCAGTTGCTATGGGTGTTGCTGTGTATCCTATTGGCTTTGATACGAATGAAGATGATGCTTTCGATGATGTAGCCGGTGTTCTTAATGTTGTTTCCTTCAATGTTTCGGATGTTGTTGATGGTGTTACGGTAGGTGTTTGTGTTAATGTTGAAGTTGTCGATGACGGTAGCGTTCCACTTTCTCCAGTCGAATTAATGGCACTCGGAACTTCTTGCCAATGCAAGTGAATGCTTCCTGATTCAGTAGTCGCCATATCCTCCGATGCACCCTCCCCTGAAGCAAAAACGAATTATCCTTGTGAAGAACTCTAGAGAGTCAAATAACGAGGTACTCATTGGTAACGGTTATGATTTACAGTGCCTAAAATGCTTGATTATTGAATAATGAGGACTAATACATAACGATTAATTGCAAATTTGTAATTACTCATGATTGATTATGGGATGTGAAGAAAATACCCGAGCAAGTGAATCCCTCGTATTAAATGTATTCATTACTGAAATTAAAAACAAGCAATCTCAAAATATATATCACTGGTACCTATTGAAGGTGATATGAAGGGATTCCTTTAATAATTATCTCTCTGAACAGACAACATGGGAACGCAGTTGCTTTAATCAAATTTGGAAAACTTGGTTTTAAAACTTTGAGATAGAAATTGGTCTCAATACAATCCTCGCGGAATGAGACGATTGGTGAAAATGAATATAGTTCGAGTGAGTGAAAAAGCCATGACAAAATTGTATGTGTCTTCAGGGCAAAAAAAAGCCAATAAGTAGCGGAGGCCTTGAAAGTAACGTCGCTAGCTTCTTCGAGCTTTTCGTCAGTATGGCGTGACGTTAAGATACACCTCGAGTGAAGCCAAAATACAGGATTCCATACCATTTTGTAAATATATCCCAAAAACCCTACATGGTGGATCAAATGTTTCAAACGTGCAAAGCGCCAACACATTCTCCACATTCAAGCACAATCCAGAATGTCAATTTTCGATAAATCGGAATGCTGAGGCATGAATTACAAAAAAATCCTCAGCAAAGGAATTCCAATTCTTTGCCTAGACTTAATCAACTCTAAGCAGAAAAATATTCTGGTCAAAATCAACTAGTCGACTGGACCCATAGGAAATAGTTCAACTGCTCGCCGTTGATGGATATACCTTGATGCAGGTGGACTTGTTTGGACTCATCTGGATTCACCAAGTTCGGTATGTCATTCTTCCTCCTTTGCTTCTCCTTGATGCTCCCTTCCAGAAATTCATCTGGCCTGCATACGTTGCAAGAAATATCCATTAAAATTTAAAAAGTATTATATGTGCCTGATATCGTTCATTCCCATGAGAAAAACTCATCTAAAATTGCGATGTTTTTGCTCTCTTAGCATTTAACATTTACCTGGCACAAACGTCCACCCATGCAAATCCACCGGCTTCCACGGATCGAATTTTTCTGTCGAGGGCCGCCATCTGCAAGAGACTCAGGGTGAGACCTTCTGCAAATCCTCATCCTCGATGCTAGCAACACAGTTGAAGCATGTATGCGTAATACTTCTCTTGTATATTCGGAACATTCCTTTTACAAATTTGCGGGACTTTCCACACAGCATTGAAGCATTCCCGTCACACAAGAAGCAGTCTCCTCGTTGTTTGAAACATTCCCTCCAAAAGTTTTAAGCATTCTTTTCACATCTTAGGTATTCCAATAATATATTTGAGACATCCCTATCATGTATATGAAGCACTTATCTCACATTAGAAACATTACTTTAACCTACTTCACGCATTCCCTCAAACATTTGAAACATTCCTCTTACATATTTGAAATATTCAGGCGTGAGGACGTTCGGACCCGCCACGATCACCTGCTCGTACCGGACCCCCTCGGGGAAATTCTCCCGGATCCACATCTCGGTCTGGTATATGGAGTCCTCTGGGACGAACCATATCTCCACGTTCTCCGTGTTGGACATCCGCCAGAATCGAAGCCCCGAGCCGAGGCCCGAGGAGAGGGCCACGGAGGCGAGGATGAAGAACCACGGTCTGCGCGCCAGCTGGAGGCCAAGTCTGTGCGGAGAAATGGCAGGTAAGCGTCAACATTTTGGAGAAAGTCCAAGATGTTGATGGGAATGGCGAGAATTCCCTCAGTGATTCGCTGCTTGAAAATCAGTCCGTACAAAACCGTCCATACATTTATTATCGTTGCCCTATCGTTATCGAACCTCTACTAGGTGCTTCCCAGTGCCTGACCCATCCGGCCAAGTCGAAACACCTCTAATTGATGACCTGAGTTGCAAGTTGTTGGGAAGAGGACATTATTTTGAGCAGAGTAGCGGATTGGAAGGTTCCCTAATACATTTTTTCCATCCATCCTTTAGGAGGGAGAAATTGTTTAAGAATTCCGTGACTATTCCCGAAATGCCTTTATGGACGAGTGCAGGGCTGGTTTGTCTTGAACCAACAGGTCGAAAGAACATATTGAAAAAGATTTGGCAGAACATACGAGGGTGGTTCGAATGAAAAGGGGACAATGGCTGTCATTCATTGCCTAAGGGTAGCTTAAGATAGGGGACTAAAAAGTCCCCTTTTCATTTGAACACCCATAGTACACTTACTTCGCAATACAGCAGAACAACCAATGTAACAGGTGCTGCACAAAAATAGTTCCTCGCTCCCTCCACAACCTTAACTATCATCATCAATCCCCTGGTAGGCTCACGATTCTGTCAACCTCAGGTGTTTTCATAGATTTCGATCTCGAAAAGTACTTTTCCTTTAGGGTACTTTCATGTCTTCGACTCCCTCTCATCGCATAATTGCTTGTATTCAGCCCCCACGTTTTCTTGGTCTTCCAGGCAGTCGTTTTCCGCTTGGTATCCATAGCAAAGTTCATTTTAGGATCCTGCTGTTATCCATCCGTTCAACATGTCCCAGCCATCTCAATTGGGATCCTTCAATTATGCTGATTAGAGCGCGGACTCCGAGGTTGTTACAGATGATCTCTTTCTGACTTTGTTTCTCCTGGTCTTACCTGAAATCAGTCGGAGAAGTCTAATTTCCGCAGCTTCAATTCTACTTCTATCCTTTGTCATATCGTCCATGTCTCCCCGTATAATAATGATAGGACCACCACAGTTCTATTGATGATAATTTTAGTCCCTGATAATTTTAGTCCCCTGATAATTTTAGTCCCCTGATAATTTTAGTTCTTGTCTTTCAGTAAAGGGTATAGAAATCCGGCTTTATTTTCTCAGTTATCGCTGTGGAGTTACTTCCTGTTTCTGTCACTACCTCACCCAAGTACTTGATGACTACTTGTGGTATTTCCCTTTCATTCCATTTGACGCATTTTCCGCTCCACTGAGTTCACATCTTCCTCATCCTTGACGTCCGTGTCGCGGTTGTTTGTTTTTCTGTAGGATTTTGTCAATCCATTCAAAAGCTTATTTGTGCCGTTCAGATCCTCTTCCAACTGTCTTCCGAGGTCTTTCCAAATTTATTTTTTGATTGGCGAATAATTGTTTCATGTTTCCTTCTAGCCATCACGTATTGTTGCCTCGACCCTGGTGTTCTGTGCCGAAGCCACTTCCTCCGTTTTTGGGCTTTGCTCTTGACTGACTCTCACAGTCCATTTCGGCGTCAAGATTCAAGATAGTTAGTGATATCAAGAGGAGATTTCACCCATTTCGATATCACGTGTCGAGGTCGAGCGTTCCTTAATTTTAGGGTAGGCCTAACCCTCTTGAAGCTAAATATTTTTGTATTTTTGTTTTGTTTGACATTTCTTGCTCCACTCGTCCAAAAGACTTAAATCTCGCTCGGCTCGAGCCCTATCCGCCTCCCCCCTTATGGTAAAACCTATCTCGGTGTCGTCGGCAAATTGACTCATCTTACCCTCTACGTCGAGATTCAAATCGTTTATGTGGACCAAAAACAGAAGCGGTTGGAGGACCTCGCCTTGAGGGACACCGCTTGCGACTTCGACGCTTCCCCATTTATCATCACCCGTCGCTTGATTATTCCTCCGATTCATTCCGAGGGTGTTTTGGGGCTGCCTCTGTTAGCCTGTCTGAAGCGTTCCCATTCCTTCATTCGTGTCCATTTCAATTGCCTCCTTGCATTTTTCGAGGGACGCTTTTTTGAGTTCAGTGTTTTTCAGGCTCTCCAGCTTCATTCGAGTCGGTTTGGCTGGTCGTTCACTTTTTTGCTTCCGCAGGTTTAGGTATGCAATTTTAAGTCTATATTCACATTCGAGAGACACACGTGGCAATACTTATCAATCTGACAAATGACTCATCAACATTGTATAACATAGCCAATGACCGAAGCTGGAGAAAACCATTCATGAAGGTTAAGGTTGCTCCTGAGACAAAAATTAAGCAGTCTTTTAGCAACTCCATTAATTGTTTTCCCTAAAGCTTCCGAGCAGCTTTTCAATACCGGCTCTGTCCCTCCCCACCCTATCATTGAGGTCCCCCAATGATGTCTCGTTCGGTGGGATCCAGTTGGTTTCCATTTCTAGCAGTTCAAACAATTGTTCTTTCTCTTCTTTCGGCCTTCCACGCTGAGGAGCATAAACTTGGAAGAGATTGTGTCTTTGTTTGCGCACAGAACGATCTTCGCGAGCCGCTCATTCATTATTTGTACCTTTTCGATGCTGCTAAGATGGTCCAACAATAATTCCTACTCCGTATTTGACTACTCCGCTCTTTTACGCCACGGTGCACCAGATTGGATCCACCACCAAGTTCTTCTCCTATAAATCTCACTTCGGACATGCTTAAATTGTCAACATTTCGTGTTTCGTCATGTTCAATATCTCCTCTTCTTTGATCCGGTATGTCGTTACAGTGATAGTTCCTATTTTTAGTCCCATATTCTTTTCAGAGATCTTTTCTCGAATGATCCGTCCATTTCCTAGGCTGCTATGGAAAACGCGTGCAAATTAAAAAAAATCCACCACTCTGCGCTTGCAATGCCCGTCTGTTCTGTCAAGGTCCCAGCCGGGACTTCGCCTTGACTGGTACTTCTCTATTTCGTGCGTAGCCCAGTGCCCACGATGAGGACGTTGGATTACTGAGAGAAATGGTATCAGGTGTGTTGTCAAAGAAAAACTTCAGATTTTGCTTCAGAGAGGACTCACATGAAAAGAAAAAGAGTTCGATGGAGACCAAAGAAGGAGCTAAGAGCAGAAAAGTAAAAAATTTCCCCAATCGCCTTAATCTCAACCAACGCCTCATACTTAACCCCATTCAACTTAAAATGTGAACTGACAATTCGACAGTTAAGACTGGCAGGCGGACAATTTCTTAGACATATTATCACACGACGTCCTTGTTCCATGTCTCGGCCTATATAGCCTGGAAAGGCATCGACTAATAGGCATCTCCCGTCAGGCTACAGTAGCAAATTTCCAGTTCAGATAGGCCGAATAGTCACTTAATGGGGATGTGCTAAATGTGAGTTAAAAGACGGTAGAAGGAAGTGGCAGGTGGGGGATTAAAACATATTTAGAGCCTCTGCAAAAAAAATCAGAATATTGTAATTGAGTAACTTAGATTAATGGATGGTTCATATTCCCTCGCATTACTCTTATTTACTCATTACTTCCTGTTTAGAAAGACACGAGAAAAGCCTAATTGGAAATTCAGCTCCCTAAGTAGTCAGAATACCGCTTTCGTGTTCCTCTATTCCTTTTTTTTTCCTCGTTTAAAATTCATAAGTTCATGATTCTCAATTTTGTACACAATTTCTCCACTCAGGAAAATAAGACCATTCCAGTTTTCACTCCTAATTCGTGTTGCAGACGCCATAGAAGTTTGAAAAACCCTCCAACATGCAATTGTGAGAATTTCAAACAAGCAAGGCCTGCTTCGACTGGTTTCATGAAAAATTGGATTGGGGGTGATGAACATGCAATATATTTTTTCCAACAGCTGTGTGGAATCCAGATTTATAATATTAAGTTGGACTGCGTGATAAATTTTCTGAAAATCACTCGCGTTGTAAACTACCTTGTTTTCACTGTGCTCATATTAATCACCGAACTGTAAGTTTCACCCAAAATAGTGGTGAGAAATGGGCAGGGAGGATGGTTCAAGTTGTCATTTCCTTCATCATTGATCCTGTACCCTAGCCTGTACCTTGTGTTGACATCGTGTACATTTATTCTATACACTCTAATTGCCAAGTTGCAAAACTAGGGGGGTTAAAATGAAAATGGGGCCATGGCTGCTACTCACAGCCTAAGGATAGCCTGAGGTAAGGGACTAAAAAAGTCCCATCCTCATTTGAGCATCCATATTAAATCACCTCGCCGTCTCAAGCTGAGGTCTCACGCCCGCCTATTCCTAGGCGTCTGCCTCACCCCCCAGGCTAGCCTTGGACTTCAGCGTTCGGCCCATTCGTAAGCATCCCTAGGCTGGGCCTGGACCCTGGCATCGAGGCTTGCTCCATATACGTCTTGGTTGCCTGACTCCTGGCCGAGACCTTTCTTGTAAAGAACTAAGTTGTTACTCGGAATATGAACATTTAATTGTGTATTTAGTCGACTAATGAGAATTAGCAAATGAAAGCATGTCGTTCATGCAGTTCTGCTCTTTCCTCGCCTGAGACTGACTCCAGAACGTCTCTCGTTCCCTAACTTTCAGTGGTTCACGCCACTGAATGGTTAAAACTTCCCCGCCCTTTTGGCGGCACTTTGAGGAAATTGAAACGAGTAATGTGACACTGACGGAACACTGCGGACTTACGTGAGGCACTGCGGTAAACCGGCGACTCGTAACGCGACAAAGTAGACATTTGCAGATCCTATCCGGCAGTTGCTATAGCAATGTCAGTGACAATGCCTCGTACTCCGTTGAATACGAAAAACTCGCAGCCGATGCTAATTCTCATCGACAAAATTTGGCCTTTTGGCTCAGTAAGATATCGCCTCCAGCTTTCAATAGACGGATTTTCATGAGTCAAGGAACAGTTCCGGCGGCGACTGACGGAGCTGGAAGCCACCCCAAAACGAAAGGAATGCGGTATTAACATATAGAAAAAAACGTCAAAGACAACAGAAAAATATTATTTGAAGCCTTTGCTCGATTACCTGAGAGGTTTAACCTGCACAATCAATTTTTGAAACAAACGTGACAATTGGAAATTTGACTGGATCACTGACTCCGACTTCTCGAAGTACTTATCGACTCAATATGAGTTGTTTCCTACATTTTTTCCCAGTCCACGACTTTGCCTTTCGCCTTTTTTGTCTTCGACTATCCGACGAAAGAGACTTCGAGAAGATACTCCCCGAAAAGGCATAAGTCGAAGGTCACAGGCTAAGGCAGCAGGACTCTCCATAAGATAGGCCGAGAAGTCCCAAGATGGACCAAGATTAGTCCAGGCCTGAGCGTCCGTACGAGGGTTAAATATAGGTCTGCTACGTAAGTCCTCTCAGGGCATGTACCCTCAAAGTCGCGCTTCCCCCGAAGAACGCAATCCACCAGCTCCTTGCTTACTTGCCACTCTCGCACTCTTCCTGCAAGGATGCGGGCATCAGCCTGAAGTGTCCATCCTAGGCTTGCGAAATCAGTCTCCCTCTACATGTGAATCCCAGGGGGATGTACCACCGAAGTCGGAATTTTTCGGGAGTCAGCAATCTAACAGCTATTCGTGTAGGCATACCTAGTTTCAGCCTCTCATCATTTCTAGAACGTGGTTAGAATTGGCTTCAGTCAGTCATCATTGTCTATCTACAATATGTGACATGTGTCAAGAATCAAAGTGTTCTGTGGTCTAGAGCGGCCTGGCCTTGTGGGCTTCACGCGTTAGTCTACGCGCGAATCTAGGCTAAGCCAAAGATCCCTACGATGTCAGACATATGAAGGACTGAAAGGCAAAGTGGTCTATCTGCAAAAATTATTTCCTGGAGCTCCACACGGAATGAGTGAATACTCCAGTGACCATCTTGTTAAAAGCGAGAAAAAGTGGTATGTATCGATAGAGCACTTCCTCCTTTACCTAATTAAAAAAAAAACAATTTTCTATGAAAAGAACAGGGTTCTAAAGGACAAAAACCCAGCAAAATTTTTTTCGGGAATTTTTTTGCAGATAGACCACTTTGCCTTTCAGCCCTCCATATGTTACACCCTGTGCAACAGAAGGCGACAGGCTTCGACATCCCAGGAAAACGCCAAGAGCTAAAACAGATGGAAAAAGTTCTGCTCATTCCCAACCTCTGCCCAATCCGAGCCTCTCCACGTGGATCCACCCACTCCGCCCACTCTCACCCTTCTCCGCATTCGGACTGTCATCTGAAAATCGTCTGTCGTGGCCCCACCATCTCCTACCCCGTTTGCTCCGACATCTCAAGGACACGGCTTAAGATGTAAATGCCGATACCGTAATTGCACTGGAGGCGACAGTTTCTACAGGGTGATCCAGAAGTCACGGAACACTCATCAAACGTGTTTTTCTGTGTGACAAAACAATTAATTCCGGTCGTCTTAGAGGTGACAACATTGATCTGCGTGCTCAATTCATTGCACTATTGCAGAAGGATGAACAAAATTACTGGTTTCAACAGGATGGAGCCGCAGCTCACACTCCCAACGCGACCATGAGTATGTCGAGGGAATTTTTTTTGCGAACGCATCATTTCGCGAGATCTCTGGCCACCACGGTTGCCAGATTTATTCCCTCCACGTTATTCCCATTGCACGAAGGATTTTATTCAAGCGACCTCGGAAGAACTTCACCAAGTCATTGAAAAATTTGTTCCCAGCATCGATCGACCCGCACTTTGTCGTGTCTCACTAAACATGATCAAACGAATGAGTGCACGCCACAAGGAATATGGTGGACGTTTCCAGCAAATTTATTCAAGTTACATTTAAACTATAATCAATTTCGATTTTAAAAAATGTTAAACTTTAACAACTGTAACTTAATGCACATGCATTTGATGCCATGATTCAATGCTAATAAAAGTTTTTTCCCTTTCATTTGACGAGGGCTGCGTGACTCCTGGATCACCCTGTGCATATCCGTATCTTCACCGATAGAAGAATGGCTCCGTTATCCATTTTGCACCCACTGCTCGATAATAGCTCATCGCTGACGCAGCAGAAAAAAAAAACGGCCGAGAGAGAGCGAAGCGACCGAGGCCTCAAAACGGCCATTGTCAGATGTACAGTTACTTCCTGAAAGATTTTCATGAATTTCCGTTTTCTCGCTGGAATTCCCTTTTTCTCCGCTGAAATTCCCTTTGCTCTTTAACATGCCCTGCGAGGCGTGTGGCCCGTGGGGTTAAGGGCATGTCGAAGTGCATGATAGAGGATCTGCCGTTACTCGTTTCAGCCATTAGAGAGAATCGAAAAAGTGCGTGTCATTAGGAAGTGCCTCCCCATTTTGCTGGGAATGGGGTTCTTATTGACCGTTATAGAACCATTGCAGTAAACCACAGCGTAGATTAAAGAAATTGCTAAGAAATGAAAGAAATTGCTAAGAAATGAGATATTGCTCAGAAATGAAAGAAATTGCTAAGAAATGAAAGAAATTGCTAAGAAATGAGATATTGCTCAGAAATGAAAGAAATTGCTAAGAAATGAAAGAAATTGCTAAGAAATGAAAGAAATTACTAGGAAATGAAAGAATTGCTAAGAAATAAAAGAAATTTCAGGTACTCATGCAATAACAATGCTACTTAAAATGTTACGAAGGAAAGACGATATCATCTGATTGCCGTATTGACCTCCTTTAGCTTAACTTGCTTAGGCTTGACTTGCTTCTGCTTGATCTGCTTGGACCAGTTCTTACTTGCGGAAAAGGGACTCGGAGAAGGCGTTGACGCGACGGCCGATTCTTCCCATGACGTCCGTGCACATTTTCGGGCTGTTTGGAGAAGACATTTCCGTTGTAATCCCGGTTTAATCCTGGTTTAATCCTGGTTTAATCCTGGTTTAATCCCGGTTTAATCCTGGTTTAATCCCGGTTTAATCCTGGTTTAATCCTGGTTTAATCCCGGTTTAATCCTGGTTTAATCCCGGTTTACTCCTGGTTTAATCCCGGTTTAATCCTGGTTTAATCCCGGTTCTCATGTCACACAACCTCGATGCTCACGTCCCGCCCGACCTGCTGGAGAAACCAGTACAATTTTAAATTCGTAAGTCACCAATACCTGAAGCAATTCAGTCTCAGCGTCAACGATGAGCATCAGAGACCAAGGACTGGCGGGCCAAGGGTGGGCCAAGGCCCGCTTCCCCCAACGGGAAAAACACTGGCTCAGTATGCAAGACACGAGAAAATCTGAACACTTATGATCCCCTAACAGCACGATTCATTAGTATTTAGCCGAGACAACCAGCAAGACTGCCCATTTTCAGGAATGACAAATCTAGAATAACTTTTTGAAATCGCGGCTTTCGACCGCGGTCCAAACTGCTGGATAATTTAGATTATAACTATTGGCGTTACCACAATAACTTGCTTTTGTTTGAATTTCCCTGGTTGATTCAACTTCATCCTTTAATTTTACATACCATTGGAATTTAAAATAAAAGCTTTTGCTTTTCGAACAAGAAGAGTCGGATGGATTAGTTCGCATGGATTAGTGCACTAATCCATGCGAAATCTGTATCTGTATTTAAACTTTATCGTACGGATTTAAATCTCCCTCTAGACAGCGCCGAGAGCCGAATTTTTAAAATAGACAGTTCGTGAACACTCGCTACTTGAGCGGCGCAAATAATCTATAAAAAGAAGCAGTTGAAAGTGAAAAAAATGTTTGACTTGGTATCGAAACATTTCCCTAAAAAGTTTCGGCAGAGCATTTGTACCAATGGGCCACGGAAAATACATTCTGCGGCGCAGTAGTTGTCCGATAAAGGTTAAGCAGTGAGTTCGCGTTTGTAACCATTGCACGGCGATGTCGATGTAGCCCGCGAACCTGTCTCTGGAAGTTGAAAAAAAAAAAATCAGGACGCAAAAGGACCTGTCATCACTGCCTTCCTTCCCTCATGCCAGTGGCTCCCGAACCTCCTTTTTTTTTTACTCGCGTCGAAGCTTCACGAGTCCGGTGGGCCGCAGCCATCCAAGGCCAGCGATGGCTTTTTCTCTTTCGGTCTTTGAAACGTTTCGAACGGTTCTTCATTATCGGGTCGAGTGCTACGTTGTTGTAAATTCAAAAGTTGAGTCAAGGAAATACTCCTTAATTTCTCTTTAACTTTCGCGATCCTAATCTCATGCTATCAAGCAGGTCGAAATTTTGGGATGTGCCGCCATTGAACTACGTCATGACTGTGCTCATATGTGCGCTTTGTGATTCCACAACCCCATGACCACCTGCAACCTACAAACTACGTGGTAAAAACGGTGCTTCCTCATTTTAAATATTTTTTTTTGGGTTCCCCATCAAACCATCAATGGAGTCTGGTTACCGCCCTTGCAGTAAATTCTACATCCTCCTACGAATTAGATCAGTTGCACGCTTAGGTGTACATACATAAGGCTTTCCTGCTGATTAACGTTATGGAAATTACAGGTTTTGGCTTCAAAACGCTTAGGTGATAACTCGTTACATACGCTGATGGGCCCTTTTCCCCATCGGAGTCTGCGTCTTCCACAAGGATCGTTAATTAACGGCATCCGAGACTCGGATTTGCGGAATCGTCCGCCCGTCCAACACCAGTACCCAGTACTTAATATCTAGTACAGTACCCAGCACTTAATAACTAATACAGCGTCCAGTACTTACAGATCACGCAGCACTATCCTGCGCACGGGGATGTCCACGTGGTAAGAAGTTGCGACGCGAAAGACAAAACATGAGATATTTCCAGGGTTCTTCTCCGCCGAGAATGTTACGTGACATGGCACAGTTACATGACATGGCACAAGACTGCCTTCCACTGAAGGTGATATGTGTTCGAATCAACTGGATCTCCTACGCGTTTATTTTCGTATTCGATAAAATTAAAACCCGATGCATCCAGATGCAGCAGAGAAATTCCGACTTCGAATTGACATCTTCAAGGTAATAACCATATTTGAATTATTATTATATTAGAAGGGAGATGAAGGCAAAGAAGTAAACAAGAAAATTAGGTACATTATTATTGATGACATTCACATTATGACAACAATTACGAAAATCGTTGTTTTTGTGGGTGGTGTGAAAAAAGAAATTCCTCCTTCGCCATGCTGACCAAGGAAATAGTGGCAGCAAAAATATTCCAACGTAGGCGTCACATCGTAGCCCTTAAGGTCATGGTCACTGTCATGGGTTCCCAAGTCTCACTCGACTTGTTCCAAGGGCAAACGGGCCGAATCGTGGAGATTGGATCGAGTACGTCGTCGTGTTCGCGATGAAAAAAAAATTTTTGGGCTCATCAGGTCGAGATCGATGGATGAAAATAACAAAAAATTGAAATCGAAATATTTAATCCTTTACTGGTCGCGTGGGTCCAGTCGATCATTCATTGCGGTTATGAGCGCCCAAATGGACACAACAAGATGAAGGAGATTCCATGCGGGAAGCCCCGCATGTAGAGAAGGTAGTCCGGAGAGAGTAGTGGAAGAGAATCCTCAAGAAAAGAATTTAAATAGCTTTCAGTATCGTTACAGTAACTTCAACTCCTGCTCTGGATGTATAGAGCATAATGCATGGTTGGTTATGTAACAAGACAATGGGAATGGTTTTGGAATCTCAGTTCTATAAGAATAATGCATAAACCAAAAGCGATTCGCCTATATCCTCCTTCTTCAACCCATCCCCGCCAATTGAATTCCTCCGAAGTTAGGGTAAAAATGCTATCACTTAACGACAGAGTTTGTCATGTCCGATGAGAAACCCTTGTGATTCATGTTTTTTTTTATCTTTTTGATTCATGTTTTTGTATCATGTCTCTGGCAGGTGTAGCTATTTGATCGAGTAAACAAGAGACATCCTTCAGCAAGTGTTCTGTTCGAATGGAGGTCGTGTCCGTGACATAGAAAAACAATTTAGAAAGACACATTAGAGCAATGAATTTCGTATATTAGCTTCATGGTTGGTGCTGCTTCCCCATTGAGGACCAGGTCCGCCATTTCCATTGGAAGTTTCCCCAGAGATTGGCTGGAATGCAGCAACAACTGCTTTAACGCGACGTAAAGAAGTTCACCTTCAGAAGGCATCATTGTTCACGAACACTGCACATCCACAACCAGAAATTCGAAAAAAACGGTCTCATCCCGAATCACGCTTGAGCGCATCAACAGCCCAAGGATGGATCACCAAACAAACGAACATCCAGGTTTCGAAGCAAATCAGAGCAACCAGAGCCGATTCATTCAAGCCTGACTACCCCGTCGCTGGCGGTACGACGCCACCACGCACCCCTCCTTGTCGTCGAACTTAGGAGGGGACTCGTGTCCTCCAGCGTCCTCCAGCTGCGGATGACCTGGTTCGCTTCCCATCGGATACTCTCCCTTGCTCTTCTTCCAAAGGACTCTCCACTGAAAGGGAAAATTTGTCAAATGATGACGGATGAATTTTTTCAGTACCTTGCAGCAGTACCCACAAAAAACTCCAAATCTGGAAACCACACTCGCATATACCTCCTAACCTATCAACTACTCCCACAACAAAAAAAACAGGATCTTGCTGATGTCTGCAGAAGGAGAAGCAAAGAAATGGGAAAATTTTCCTCTTCGTATCCTTCTAATCCTCAGAAAATCTAGGAGTACACTTTATATTGCTTTAATTCAACTAATTTATACCTGATGAAAAGATTCGATTCGACTTCGTATCATCAGGATCTCCTGAAACTCCAGGAAACGAGTCGGGTGTTGGCTTGTTTCATTTCAATTTTCTTCAACCTCCTAACTCCTCCGAAGGTAAAATTAAACCATCCTATCGCGCGGCATTCTTCAAAATTTCTGAGCGGTGTCTCAATGAAACTGGGTTTCATGAAAATGCCAACAGCACATGTACTATGTGCTGTTGACATTTGCAGATCCTGCATATTTGCATTCATCACTGCAATGGAATGCTACTATAGGCGAAACTTTCAGTCCCCAAACTTACCGTAAAGGTTGAGTAATTATTCGTCGGGGCAATGGGAAGATTGCCTCCCTCAGCATCTTCGAGATTCATTTCAAGAACATCTGTGGAAGGACTGTTTTTCCTTGAAGGCATCACATCAACGAAGGGATCAGGGCCAAACCAGCTCAACATCACAGGCAGGAAGATCAAACCGTGGTAAAGCCCGTAAATCACCGAGAGCCAAATTACCTACCACACAATAAAAGAAAAACACTAGTATGCTGCACGCGATATAAAACTAACATATCTGAATGCATGTGGAAACTGACCGTGAGAGAAACTTTGAAGATATAATTGCTGCTCCAAAAACAAAACATGAAGGCCATCATCGTAGTAAGGCCCCCGTTGAAAACAGGCGGGCCTGTTTCTGTTAACGTGATTCTTACTCGTGCTACAAAAATTCAAATCACGTGTTTAATTATTTCTTAACTTCATTCAGCTTTGAAGTCGAAGGAGAACCTACCATCCTTTGAATCGCTGTACGTGACCATAAACTTATGCGCGATGTGGGTGGAATAATCCACGGCCAACCCGACAGACAAGATCATGAGGATGGAGGTCATGATCTCCACGGTGAGCCCAGCAAAGCGGATTCCCCCCGCTATCCCGATCAAGGTGAAGAGGATGCAGGTGAAGACCCAGAGGGAGACGCGCAGATCCCCCACCATCAAGAGGACCACCACGAATACTCCGGCCAGCGTCAGGCCGAGGTTCTTTATCAGCTCCTCGGATACAACCTGTAAGCAGCGAATGTCAGCACTGTCTCTTTCTATCCTCTCGCTCGGTCCTCTCCTAGCTTCGCAACAAGTTTCGGAGCACCAATTCCCAAGCCCATTCGTTGTACAAGGTAGATATTCTACATGCGTTATGTCTCCCGCTTGCTGGCTTCGTTTCAGAAAGCAGAAGTCTCCAACTCAAGTTCCGATACTCGGACTTCATAGACATTGCATCGAATTTGTCAAGGGCGTGTCTGTGATTGCATTCTGACCGCACAGATCAATTGGACAGAGGGAAATCCGCTAGGAGTTCTCGATACATTCACTATATAAGAAAAACTAAGGCGTTCGTCTGAATGCTATCTGGGTTGGCACAAAACCCTCAGATTATTATATAGATGTCAGTAGCATCCTCTGCCTAGGTAAGATAAATTTCCCTTCATTTTCATCAAATTGCACTTATTGCATTCATTGGGTGTTTATATGAGGTACCAAAATCAGAGGCAAGTGAAAAACATGTCAGGTTGAATCGTAGCTGAGCGCTTGGAGTTTCTAAAATATAGGGCTTCAAACGTGGAGAGTTTGAGGGATTTCATTGTAATTTCGTATCCATTACAATTAGTAATATATAAGGACCTGAAGGTTTTGAAACATGAACATTCTGTGAGGCCCCTATGAAGGTATTTCCTTATAATAACAATGTAGGGACCGTTATCAATTTTTGTCTCATATATATGCTCTATAAGACGGACTTCCTAGGGGGAAAAACTGCCAAGTTATTTGAATTGCCAAGAGTGAAGGCGTGAGTTAGTGTATTTTTCTTATACTTGATCATCATCCACTGAAGAACGAATGAACTCGGCTCTAAGCTGCACGACACACCTTCCGTAAGACTACTCTGACGTCATTAATTACGTCACCGCTTCTAGATCAAAGATCAACATCACTTGCTTGATTGGTCCTGATTGCAAGATAGTCGGGTCCGAGGCATCCCCTGAAGGCATCTCGGATCCTGAACCGCACCGAGTGCAGCACCTCCTCCACCTCGTCGATCCCCCGTCGCTTCTCCACCCCATCGTTGAAGTGGATGTGCTGGTACCGTCCCCTTGAGGCCTGCAAGGATGGACTGGTCTCTTACGTATCCACACCCGTACCACAGGGTCAAGGGACACATGAAGGAGACCATCAAACTTAGCCGTCTTTCTCAATTTTGTAGGGACTTCATGGACAGTCTCAGGGAACCTCATGCTTTCTGTTGTCGACGCCGTTACCACGGTGAAAAAAGGTTGAAATGTTAGAGTTAATCGCCTTATTTTGGAGGCAACAAGAGTGACGGCCTTTTCATCTCGATCCGCCTGTCGCAAAGAAGCTTCCGACACGTTTCGAATTCGAATTCCATAAGCACATTACCTTCATGGTAAAATGGGTGGTTTTCGAGGGATGAGGGGGATTTCGCGGAATGCTCATTTCTCGCACGTCCCCCAACGAGAGGCTATAGTTGACGACAGGGCTATATCTAATGAGGACGCAGCAGATTCCAATTACGCGCACGTGAAACTTCCACCTGCTTATGCTCACGCCTGTCATGGGCAGGGCTGTAGGCGCGACAGGCTATTTCCGTTCCTTAAGATAAGACCTGTTTCGCAGGAAAATTGAGATCGCTTTGAAACTTGGCATGTATTTTTCTATAAGGGATAGAGAAGCGCCTCATAGAATAATGTTTAAGGAGAACGTGACTTCAAAATAAACTGAACAAACACTTATTTCATCCGGTCCTTGTATTAATAGAAGAAAGGTGGTGCGCGAAAACCCCTATATGGGGATTTCGCGATGTTGAAGAATTGTATATTCAATTCTTGTTACAGCACAATAAATATATCATTATTTGCAAATAAAAGAGACCAAATGAACAAAATTTCAGCATTTTTTTGTTACATATCTGAAAAATATTCGTTTTCATTATTTTCTCTCAAATGTACAGCTCAATTATGGAAAGTATGGCTTCCCAGTCACAATAAAAGTTATATTCCTATGTAATCTTGAGAAAAAGAGATAATTCGTTTTTTTGCAGTGGTATAATTCTTCCCATGAGAAAACTTTTCTCAACTGTATTTTCTTTCGACGTTGCTAGTAGTAATACGCATTAACCCATTGATTAATGGCAAAAGTAGAGATTGCCCAGCCCATAGTCTTTTAACTGGCAAGAATAAAGGAGCAAAGGCGACAGAGGCGTCTCAAAGAACAGAGGAAAGGGGACAGAGAAACTACCTCAAGGCAGAACAATGCAAAGAGGAGACCATAAGTCTGAAGGGGTAAAAATGGAGAGAGGAAGAAGGTGGAACGACGTTCTCCTGGAATGTACCGAACATTCCTTCCTTTGGAAGACATGCAACATGCAATTGAAGCAGCAGTTTCAGGAATGACGCAGAGGGAAGGAGTTTGTAAAATTCGATGAAAAGATTTTCCCCCAAAAAAATAAAGGCTCTGATCTGAGACT
Organism: Darwinula stevensoni; assembly: GCA_905338385.1. Classification (NCBI taxonomy): domain Eukaryota; kingdom Metazoa; phylum Arthropoda; class Ostracoda; order Podocopida; family Darwinulidae; genus Darwinula; species Darwinula stevensoni. Next base: position 77,065 of record CAJPEV010000298.1, read on the forward strand.
CTGACGTCATGATGCGGATAAAAAAATTATTTGAAAACGTTCGTTTCGTCTATCTATGGGAAATACTATACATTTCCCATCGATATGTTGCCAGATAGAATGATATTGCTGTATTTGGCTTGTAGATTCTGAGGCTGAACACAGGCTCAACCTAAACACTTCTAATGACAATGTAAATTTATCCAGTGAATTTGAAATGCTTCTTAAGATTTCTCAGAGAATGCCTTATATGCCAATGATTATCTATTAATGAAGAACAAAATCAGCCCAAAATCTCCTGCACCCATCTGCGCCTAAAGTGAGGACAATTATTTTGAAGAACTGTTCCAGCCAATTGACATCGCTGTCTGAAAACCTCTCAGAATTTCTGGAAGACTTAGCTCGAAGAACCAAGGCAAGTCTTCTGAATAGCTCGGAACATTTCAATAATTGACATGGCCCTTATTCATGAAAATCCTGGCTCATTTTGTAGTTGGTTTAAATGAGCTTGACCAACACAGGAATGACACTTGAGTCAGCAGGGTCAGCTCGGTTCATCTGCCTGGTGTTGTTGTAAAGGTCCTTTCGGGTCAAAGGCATTGGCATCTATCCTGGAGAAATTGCCAGATCAAAAATCTGAAATATTTTCCTCACTTTAGGCGCAGCTGGGCGCAAGAGATTTTGGACTGATTTTGGCCATGGACTATCCTAAATCTTGAGTTTCAGAGCTGAAATACTTAAACGCTCCCTATCATGGCGGGTCTTCGTCGGTGCGCCTTTGAGTGTCGAAAGAGGAAATGGCGACAATAGTCGACGGCAAAAATGTCGATGAAGACAAAGTAGGAATACAGCAAGTTCGACAAGAGGAAAGGTCAATAGAGAAAATATCCAGAAGTACTTTCAATGCGTTCATTAGTCGGAGCACATTAAGTCAGCATTTTTCAGAGCAAGATGGGTTTCGGGAAAGCAATCATGGTCAAAATAATTATCAAATTTCACCGCCAATGCAGCCGGTCATTGTCATTCCGGTCATCGTAGACCAAGGTCTGGGGAGGGAATTGAGTACAGAAGCTGCACACTTGGCGCACGCTGTTTGCGTGAAAGCCTTCATCAAGGACTCGCCAGCATGTTTAAAGTGTTCAAATATCTCTGCAAGGACGCCGTCAAGCTGCCAGGCGAGGCTTCATGAGACAGGATGTTTCGGACAAGGCAGGTGAAGGTGACCTTGTGGCTTTCCGGTCGTATCTGTCGACATTCGGCATGAGTCGACGTTTCCTCTTTGTAGGTATTCTAGGATTCTGGCTCCACTCCATTCGACATTACGTGGTATGCATGATCGACATTTTATGGCATAAAATTGCCCTTCGACATGACTACATTTCTGCCTTCACGCATTCGAATTTCCGACCTAAACCGACCTTCGTAACTTCATCATCTTCAGCTATAACGGGCGCCTCTGAGACATGCCAGAAGGCTTTATCTATTTTTAGCACAAGTTTCGAGAAGATGAAGGACCCCTCGCACACCTCTACTCGGCGTGGTAGACGGGCTCACGTCAAGCGCATGCACTCACGGTGATGTTGAAGTCGAGGAGGAGGTTCCCGGTGTACTGCACGTCACGGAGGTACTTCCGTCCCTTCTTGGAGAAGACCAGGAAGGTGGAAACTTTGTCCTTGAATTCCGCCTCTGTTTTCGGGTACTCTGAAAACGGAAAAAAAGAGAATACTCACCACCAGAAGCTCTCGTCCTTTTGGGAATTATCATGTCAGCCTAGATCGATGAACCGCTAAAAGCTTGTAGATGATGACTTCAGAGATTTTCAAAGGGTGTTCTGGCCGGTCAGGAAGACCCGCTGGATTAGAACTGTGGACAATTCCCGTCCTGGAGTCGACAGACTTAGGGGGAAGAGGGGGATGCTTCTTGCGGTAATGCGACCGGGAGAGTAAACTCAAGGCTTGGATAAAAGACCTTGGAAACCGCTTTTTCATGTTCGGGGTTGAGATAAATGAGAAAATCTGAATCACGATATGCCTCCACGAACTCATCTCACTCATTGATATGAATGAGATGAGTTTGTGGAATGTGAAATGAGCTCAAGCTATTTAATGTGCTTCGACACGGAACAGCCGGATATCCAGCATTTCTTTGACCTTGTACAACATGGGAATAGCGAGGAAAAAATTAGAGTCCAAGAAAGAGAAGTCCTGCAGATCCTTGACGATCGTGGCCCCAGGTAGAGCGAGAAAAGGACCGTGGAATTCGGATCCATCAGACGTGAATTAGGTAAGCCGTGGAAAAATTATTATAATCTTCTTTTGGGCTGAGCTCCTCTGAAGCAGAGCCAAAGACCTTACTGAATACTCTCCACTCTCTTGAAATTACGGCTCCAGCGGAGCAGAAGGATATGGAGAAAATCGGGAAGATCGCGGAGGCACCAGTGGCTGTGTCTTCCGAAAAGCAGCCAACAACGAAGCAGGTCATTCAGGAGAGTAGCGGATCTGCCTCCCCACCGCGGTCGAGGTAAACGACCGTCAGCCTGCACCTCGCTCCGCTGGATGCATGGATGCTTGTTTCTCTTCAGTTATTATCCATTATTATTCTCGACAGCAGTTTACTTTCACCGCTTTCTTTGCGTAGTTCCAGATGGTAGCTGCACGTTGTCCATGGCCAATTGAATTCTCTGGGTTGGCTAAGTGATCGCAACCAAAAGCGCACCCCATTCACATCACGTTGATGAACAAGTAATATTTGCATAATCGACTACTTCTCTCGTGGAAAGAAACGGTTTAAACCAGAGCAGAAAAAACGACAACCTTAACAATAAATTATGAAAAAAACGCCCTTTTCTTACGTATTGACATGGAGAATGTCTTTAAGCGGACGTCAAGTTCCAAGACCCGATATCCCAGAAACGGACATCAACTCACACATCACATTCCAGTCGCTCCCGGCGACCGAACATCAAAGCGTGCTCACCTTTTTCATCTTTGAGGTATTCCATGAAGGCCTTATACCAAAACTCCACTGAGCCGTCTCTCACACCGGGCAACCCATCCAGCCTCTTGTACAGCTCCAGCAGCGACTCCCTCTCCCGGAAATAATCCACGTCCCCTGTCCACAGCCATCCATCATCACACCCAGTCCCAATATCACGTCTGCTCCCAACTGAGACTCACCGATATAAAATTCCGCCCTGTAGCCGCTCTCCGGGAAGAGCTCTTGCAATGCCGTCAAGAATTCCCGTAAATACCCCTTATCCAGGAACCAGGACCTGTCAAATTCATTCGTCAACCCCGACAATCCCCAACAGTTGACACCCAACAGCCCCACCGTGACCAGCACCACTACCACCTGCAAGAAAATTTCCGCTGCACAAATCCCCTCAAAACGCGCTCCTCCATCTCCCAACACCACCAACCTTCACTGGCGTTTTCACGATGAGCGGTCCGAGCAACCGCTGGAAAAACACTTCCATCAGCTTCTTCTGCATGCAGCGGTTCGGCTTGTACTCGTCCGGCAGCTGAATGCAGAGACACCCTTCCCTCCCGGCGTCTCGCCTCTTTTCGTCCAACGACAAAATCGGGACTATGAATATTAAGTTCATGACGTACACGATGAAGATCCCAACGGCCGTGAATATGCAGAAACTCCTCAGGATCGGTATTTTCTGATCAAGCAATAACAACTTTCAATAAAGAAATTGCTATTGAATGCCTCTTAGTCTATCTGACCCTCATTTCTCAGCTCAAGAATAATCAAATTCATCTCAGTGATACTCTTAAATATAAGAATTTGACCGTCAACACGCTACACGATGCACACTAGTTCCTCCAAAAGTCTTATTACGGTATGGGTCCTTTGTGAAAAGTGCACTCTCAACATGTAGACCTCGACTTGATTTGGAACCAGAATACTTCAGATGAAAGACATCAGGCAGACGACTCACCGTCGTTGCTCCAACGCCGAAAGCAAATATGTCTGTGAGCGTGGTTATGGTGATTGACACCCCGGCCTGCTTCAGTGCCTCCCCGACGCGTTCCTCCGCCTTCAAGATCCCTCCTGCGTTCACCAAGTTCTCCAGGCACTGAGGGGACGCAGCTTTAGATTCTCAGATTGGTACTAACACTTACATTCTTCACACTATACAATTTAAATGAAAGCGACGACAAAAATTTATATTGTATCGCTGTGGAAAATTTTGACTATTGTCGTTCGCATGAACTATTCCTTTAACTCTGCATGCACTCTCTCTTCGTGTCTACCAAATCGGGTTCGTCCTCTTCATCGAAAGCATTCTGGGCACGCTCATGAATAATTCGAAGTGAAGCATCTTCTATTTTGAAATGCGCTATGATAGGACTCCATGCCAAATTACAAAAGAAAACATGCACTTAAACACTTATCCAGTTAGTAGTGGCTCTCAGCAGACTAAATAATATAAGTTTTGCCGACGCATTTTGGCATAAGTCATTTCAAATTCGGCAGCGCAAGTTAATCCCCTTTTTTGATATCAGATAACATGGACGTTATCGCCGAGTAAGGAAGGAAAGGGCACAATCGCATAGAGTTTTTACGGCGAATAATCTTAATATTTTTGCTAATGGAATGTCATGGATATTGACACTGATTTTAACCTTCGATACGCTCTCTCCTTTGGCATCTGGTCAAGTAGGGTTTTGTATGGAGAAACCACGCAAAGCACTTCCGACGGGTTATTTGCCCAACTGCTGCATCTCATATTACGAGCAGTATCTCTACCCGACTTTGCTGCAATTTTCGTTCTGGTCTTCATCGTCCAAGTTTAACCTGTTTTACGGGAAGGGGTAGCTCACGTTTGACGGCTGCCATGAATGAAGTGGGCATGGTCTGTCGGGTTCAAGAATGGAGAACATACGGCCATAGACTCCACGTGAGCGTTAGGAATGTCATCTGGAACCGGGACTCGTTTGTGGGGTCTAGCATTATCCATGATGTCATAAATTGGTACATCTGTTGGCCAAGCATGCCAAGCCAAGCATGCGCACATATCCCAGGAGCTCTTCAAAGAACTCCTGAAACGTCAAAGATGTCACACGCTCCCGTTTACCAAAAACATGAGATTCCCTTGCGCTGCCGAAATTATAACGGCGCATGCTGAAATCGAAAGACACCTGCCAAAATTGAACGGGGAAACCGCGAGGAGACGGAAGCGCTGCCGAATTTTCAAGGACATGCGGAAATTCGTCGGAAAAACCAATAATAATAAGCTGTTCCTGTTTAATACTAACATGTTAAAATATTCGAATGTGTTCAACTCCGGTATGTGAATACTTCACGTTCATTCAGGCAAAATGGCGAATTGCAGAGATATCCAGTTAGGTTGAAATTAAAAAATTCAAGAATTGAAAAAAAGGTTGCAGAAGATGGGAGGATACCTGAATGATGACGAACGTGTCGTCAATGCCGATCCCCAGGATGAGGAAAGGCGTCAAATTATGGAGGTCCGCCGGTAAGAGTCCGACGTATAGGCACGCCCCGAACGCGCTCAAGATGGTCATTACGATGGACAACACTGTGGCAAAGCCCAGGTAGATCTAGAAGAATATGCGAAATGGCGTCACCAAAGAGGTCCAACGATTAAGTATGAATGATTATACGCTTGAAGGAGACATTCTAGGCAGTAAAGCAAATTTGGAAGCTTGAAATTTTTTTTCCGGAGATTCATTGGTCCTGAAGTCTGCTTTCCTAGTTTGTGGAACAGAACTAGAATGTCTTAGAATGTAATTATGCTTACCTTGGCTTTCATAATGCATGGAAACGTTCAGCTGTTTATTTTTGGCTCAAATGTCACTTTCTAATAACAACGATTCTGAATTGGATTTTGGGGCTCACAGCCGCTAAAATCTCTTTACGATGAAAAATTGGATCCGATACAAAAATCCTCGGTTTTGGGGCATCTGAAAGCATCAACATGTCATATTCATCCATTTTTGTCAACCTTGCGCCAATATCAACGGTATTTTATTATGCCTGAAATTCCTTTCGTTCAGAAATGACAGGCACATTTCATGCCTCTTGCAATATTTAAATATCCGTCCGTAAATCAAGAAATATGTTAGCACCCCAGTAATAGGAAGCATAATCGGCGAAAGAAAATTTGCACTCACTCTTTGTTGCAAGAAGTTGAACTTCCCCATGGAGGCAGCCAGGTAGATCGTGATAAAGACGAACCCAAGGACGAAATAAATCCTGTTGTTGTCTATCACGGCCGTGATCCCATCCCGGTAGCTGTTAGGGAAAACATCCTAGCACTGATGAAACATCCAAGTGGACACCACATCCAATCGCGCGAAAGTTGGACCAATCATCCACTTGGAGGAACGAGGCTGCACCTGCGCGCAGAGGCTACGTAGACCTCCAGCCCGAGCGGCCGGGGAAGGACGTTGTGGAAAATCGCATCGAGGAACTTCGCCTCCCACGGCTCAGAGATGGGATCAATCTGCGGACATAATACTAATAAATGTCATTTTGATTTGTTTCCGTGTCAAGAATTTATTTAAGAAATTTATATGGTGAAAAACATTTCATTTTGATCAGAATGAAATGTTGAAAGATTCATTGTGCAAACTGTCAAAATTAGGGGAAAACATGAATATTTCAGTAATATAGTCGCTGTCCTGCATTACTTCGAGCGGCGAGCTTTTTTTTACTAAAATATTTAATGGAGGATTTAAATATGGATGAGTGGCCATTTTCCTTTATATCACAATTTCTCTCACGTGCCAGCCAAATCTCGAAAGGAAGCCCTCATCATTCTCAAAATATCTATATGTTGGTTTCCGAGTCTAGATTCCGGCCGACCACAAGAATTTCAGTGCCTATTACTGGAATTTGGAATAATAATGAGGTTGCATATGTTAAGCGTTTCAAGTAGACCTTTTTCATTGCTCCCTTTCCAAGTTCCTTTTGCAGTAAAAGATCTACAAGGTTATAGGAGACCTACCATATAAATTTCTATATTGAAAACTATTTCATTTTACTTGCCCTTTTGATACCACCTCATATTGTTTGCCATTTTGATTTTCGCATGCTCTCAAACTCTTGAGAACCACATTGATTGCCATATTATGACCGTGTCTGCATGGGTGATATCAAGACATACCATTGACGGTACAAACAACATCAAACGACATTCACCCGACTCACTCGTTGTCCCTGGATGTTGGTGATGTTCGTCCGGTCCTTGAGGATGTAGACGCTCAGGACGGCCGTGGCCCCCACAACCCGTCCTTCGGCATCACGCTCCACGCCCGATAGTATCACGTCTACGTCTCTCATCGACCTAAAGTCATGCGATACCCATGCATCACATTACCAATGTTCCATCAATAAGCACTTCTAGAAAACATGTCTCAATGTATTTAATAATTGCACATAAAGCAATTTTTTTCGCCTCTGCATATAACTAGTATTATGATGCGTTTGGACAATATGCTACACATTTTCAGAGTGATGAATCCCTCAAAAACTTCCAGTTTGTGGCGAAAATGCCGTAAAACAATACTTGCAAGCGAATAGCATATTGTTTCCTGAATTTCTCTATTTTGAAATGGAAATTTTAGGCTCCTGTAGGGGGGCGGTCGACAGCTCTTATCCATCGGGTCTCTTAGATCCGCCTGAACACCCTTTTTTTTTACTATTGCCAATTTCTCCAACATCTCTTTAATCCAAGGTCAATGCGCCCCGTCGATATATCTCAAACGATTCTCTCATTAATGAGGCTAACAAGAATGAGAATGCTCAACCTCGCCAAAAGCTACACGATAACAACTCCAGCGGCAAGACGTTATTGAGAGAAAAACTCTAAACTCACTCGTCATCAAGCGCCCGCGTGATTTTATCCCGGATCTCCTCCTTGGTGATGGCACTGAAATCGAAATCCTCATCCCACAGAAGAAGGGAGCTGGAATAGATGCACTTATCCTCGTACATGACCTTTTCCTTTCCCTTCTTATTTCCCCCAAAAACGTCCTCATTCGAATCCTCTTTCCAACCATAACTGTAGTCGTCATATTGCGCGGATTCTCCAGTGATTTCTTCTGGTTCTGGCTGGGCTGCTTTCGTTTTTGCTGCTGCTGGTATTGCATATCCAATTCTTGATGTTGCTTCAGTTGCTATCGTTGTTGCGTTTTCTACTGACATTGACGCGGATGACGATAACGCTTTTGTTACTGTTGTAGTAATTGTTGTGAACGGTGCTGTCGTTAGTATTTTGGCTGTTGCTGTTGAAAATTTTGTCGTTGCTGTTCGTGTTACTCTTGCAGTTGTCGTCGACGGCGCTGGCGTTCCTTCAAGTCCTCCGTGTCCCGTCGAGTCAACGCCCATCGAAACCTCTTGCCAATGCAAGGGACTGCTTGCGGCTTCAGTAGTGGACATATTCTGAAATGCATCTTCCCCTATGCAAAAGGAAAATTCCAATATAAATCACTAGAGAATCATTGATAATAATGATTAATAATGCCTAATAATGAATTTTTTTAATTAAATACAGATGATTAATTTATAACACTTAATAACCAGGTATTAATGATCATTATAATTGAGGATACAATATGGAAAAATTCCACCCCAAAAGAACCAGCTCAGTAAAAACCTTCTTTCATTGACATTATCAACAATGAAACTAAACCAAATGGTGAACTGAATCCATGGAGACTCATGCAACTACCCGCCATTGATGGGCATACCTTGACGCTGGGGGACACTGGACTCGTCTGGGTTCAACATTTTCGGGGTGTCTCTTTTCCACTTTTTCTCCTTGACTTTTCCTTCTAGAAATTCGTCTGGCCTGTATGCGTTAGCAGGAATATTCATTCAAATTACAAAGGCAAGATATCGGCCTGATTTCGTTCATTCCAATAAGAAAACTCAATTTTAAAAATTGGGTTGTTTTGTTCTATTAGCATTTAACATTTACCTGGCACAAACGTCCACCCATGCAAATCCCCCGGCTTCCACGGATCGAATTTTCTTGTCCAAAGCCGCCATCTGCAAAAGACTCGGGGTGAGACCTTCTCCAGCAAATCGTCATCCTTGATGCTGGCGATGATGCGGAAGGCCGTAATATCTCAAGTCCAACCTTGTTATAGGGGCTTCCGTTGAGGGTGACCAAGACGAACCAAATTCAACATGATGAGTTCGGCCCGGGTACTCCATACTGGCTCAGTCGTCGCTCATGATAGTCAGGGCTGCAATAGTGACTGTGCGCCCAGGGTGACGATAAGTTGGCTACTGGATCCGCGCAATCCGATGTCTCTGGGTGCGTCGGACCCCGTCATGCTACATCCAGGCCTATCGGTCGGCTTGCCACCTGCCATAGCGTACTCTTGGCACGATGCCCCAAGGGCAGACCAGGAGCGGAATCGAACGGTAAACGACCTTGGCCACGGACTCTGAACATCGGGACTTGGAACGTGCTAACACTCGGCGATAAGGAGCCTGAACTCGTGAAGGAGACTAGGAGGAGACGACTAGATATAGTTGGCCTAGCCTCAACCAAGAGGAAATGCACCGGTTCCATTTCTCTAGACCACCGATGGACCCTCTACCGGAGCGGAGTCGACTCGACCGTGTTTGCTCAGGCTGGAGTAGGGATACTCATTAGTCCCCAACTGGCCGAAAGCGTCATCGAATGGAACCCAGTCAGCGAGCGTGTCGCTCTGATCCGCCTTAGACTGGAGCAAGTTGGAGTCTTGGCTGTCGTTCAAGTCTACGGGCCGAACGACGAGCCTGATTACGATGCGTTTTTGGAGGAGGTGGATGGAACCTTAGAAAGGATTCCTAACGGCGACCGCGTTGTGCTGATGGGGGTCTTCAATGCACGAGTTGGGAGAGATGATGCTACATGGAGTGGTGTGATCGGTCGATTTGGGGAAGCCACGCTGAACGGGAGTGGCAGAAAGTTGCTGGACTTTTGTGCTGGCAATGGCCTGACCATCACCAACACCTTCTTCCAGCACAAAGACATCCACAAGTTTACCTGGCGCAGGGGGTCTGATAGTCGGACTGGTGCTGTGTGCCAGCAATCGCTGATCGATCACGTGATGGTTTCGGCAGACTTGTGGGGCCTTGTGACGGATACGAGGGTGTGCCGTGGGGCAGAACTGAGCACCGATCATCATCAAGTGGTCAGCAAACTTCGGATACGAACGAATCTCAGAACGACGCAGAGAACCGCACGCGTTGAAATACGAGTGAGGTGGGAAGCCCTTCGCGATGACCGTACTCGTGACGAATTTGCGAGGGAGATCGGAGAGAAGTACTCCCAACTGCCTCCCCAGACGTCAGATGTAGAGACCGAATGGACTCTTATTTCGGTCTGGTGTTTCGGCGGCGGCAACAAGAGTGTGTGGGGAGAAGCGCATCGGAGCGGCTCACGGTAACGCCAAGCGAACGCCCTGGTGGACACCAGCGGTGCGCGAGGCTGTCACTGCCAAGAAGGTAGCCTACCGGACGCACATGTCCAGTAGGTCTGATTCTTTTAAGGCGTGCTATACCGAGGCTTGACGAACTGCTGCTCGTGTTGTGGCCAAAGCGAAACAGGAGGCGTGGAAGGAATTCGGCGATCAAATGGAATCAGACTACCGCACTGCCATCAAAGTGTTCTGGCAAACCATCCGAAGGTTACGGCAAGGCAGGCAACATACGAGGGCGGAGACTCTGAAAGCAATGGGTACAGATGGGTGCTCGGAGCCTTTTAGGGTGTGTCAGGCTGCTTGGGAATCGGGAACGGCACCTAGGGATTGGCAAACCGGTGTGGTGGTTCCTCTTTTTAAGAAGGGGGACTCGAGGGAGTGCAGGAACTATCGTGGCATCACTCTCCTCAGCATACCTGGTGAAGTCTATTCCAAGGTGCTGGAAAAGAGAGCTCGGGCAGTTGTGGGTGATGCCATCCAAGAAGAACAGTGCGGTTTTCGTGAAGGGCGTAGCACCACGGACCAGCTGTTCACTCTCCACCAAATCCTCGAGAGACATTGGGAGTATGCCAAAGATGTCTACATGTGCTTTGTGGACCTTGAAGAAGTCTACGACCGTGTACCCCGAGGAAAACAGGGGAGTACTGCAGGAGTATGGGATCAAGGGTCAGCTATTGCGGGCCGTTCAATCCCTTTACAGCAATTGCAGAAGCTGCGTTCGAGTGAGCGGGAAGAGTGAGGATTGTTTTCTGGTACGCGCTGGACTCCGGCAGGGTTGAGTCCTCTCACCTTTCCTGCTCCTCGTGTACATGGACAGGATCTGTAGGCGCAGCCTCGGCCTGGAGAAGGTCAACATCGGTGACGTCGCGGTAAGGATACTTCACTTTGCCGACGATGCCGTTCTTTTGACCCGCTCTCGACGGGAGCTCCAGAGCGTGCTCGATCGGTTCGACTCCGAATGCACTGCGGCCGGAATGAAGTCGAGCGTCTCCAAGACATAGGTCATGGTCCTCTCGAGAAATCCTGCTCTGTGCACACTGCATGTCAGTGGGGTCCCACTGGAACAGGTAGAGAAGTTCAAGTATCTCGGGGTCTGGTTCTCGAGTGACGGGCGCTACGGAAACGAGATCGACAACCGCATCTCCAAGGTTTCTGCAGTTCTGCGGGAACTTTGGCGAACTATGGTTACCAGATCGGAAGTTTCATGGGATGCAAAACTCTCGGTTTTTAAGAGTGTTTATCTCCCCACCCTCACCTATGGTAATGAAGTTTGGGTAACGACCGAAAGCACCAGATCGCGAATACAAGCTGCCGAAATGAGGTTCTTGCGTCGAGTGGCTGGCGTAAAGCGCCGTGATCGGATGCGGAACTCTGCCATCCGCGAGAGTCTCCACGTCGAGCATCTGCTTCTACGGATCGAAATGTCTCAGGCCAGGTGGTTTGGTTACGTCTGCCCCCTGAAAGACGCCCAAGAGGAGTCTTCCAGGCTGAGTCAGGCAAAAGACCTGTCGGTAGACCTCGAATAAGGTGGAGTGATTACGTCGCTCGGCTTTGTCACGAGAGGCTCGGCTACCCACCAGCTGAGCTTGAGTATGTTGCCCAGGATCGAGATCACTGGAGGACGCTCCTGGGAATGCTCGAACCGCGACCCCATTAATTGGGAAAAGCGGGCAAGAAAATGTATGTTTGTATGTATAAATGAATGTATGATGCTGGCGACACAGTTGAAGCATATGAGCGCAACACTTCTCTGGCATATTCTAAACATTCCCTTTACAAGTTTGAGGGACATTCCTCACAACTTTGAAGAATTCCCTCACATATTTGAAGCAGTTCTCTCAATATCTGAAATATACCTATAAAATGTTTTCAGCATTATCTTTACATCATAGGTATTCCTCTTACGTATTTGAAAAATCCATTTTACATATGAAGCATTAACCTCAAACTAGAAGCATTCCTTTCAAATATTTGAAGCATTCCTCTTACACATTTGAAACCTTTCTCTTACATATTTGAAGTATTCAGGCGTGAGGACGTTCGGACCCGCCACGATGACATGCTCGTACCGGACCCCCTCGGGGAAATTCTCCTGGATCCACATATCGGTCTGGTACAGGGGTGCCTCGGGGAGAAACCACATCTCAATGTTCTCCGTGTTGTCCATCCGCCAGAAGAGGAGCCCCGAACTGAGACCAGAGGAGAGGGCCACGGAGGCAAGGATGAAGAACCACGGTCTGCGCGCCAGTAGGAGGCCGAGTCTGCGCGGAGAAATGGCAGGTTGGGAGGCATTGACATCTTCAAGAAAGACATTGACAGGATTGGTGAGAACTTTTTCCGGAATATACAAGGTACTTCTCTGAAATCAGTCCGTACTAAACCGCCCAAGCATTCCCTATCGTTTCCCTATCGTTATCGAATCAACGTTAATTGGTTCCTTGTGCCCGACCAATCCAGCCAGGTCGAAACTCCCTTGGCTGATGACCCGAGTCGCAAGTTGTTGGAATGAAGATCTCAGTTTGAGGGGGAAACATAGCGAAGCGTAAGGTTTCTCAAAAAAATAGCCAGCTTTTCTATCCTTCCTTTAGATGGTGGAAGTAGTTAATGAATTCCATTACATATTCTGAAGCACGGCCGCGGACGAGCACGGGACTAGTTTGTATATTGACCTGCAGGTCGAAGGAACCGAGTGATTAAATACTGCTGAATATACGAGAGTCTCTCAAAGAATTTTCAACATTTCTCCCAATAAATGCACATAACCGGACAATTCCAAATATTGCATTTAAAAACACTGAGAAACGACTGGAGAGATTGAGACCGGTCTGTCGTCGGTGGGATTTCTGCCTGCTGTCTTTCTTGTGGATTGGTATTATTCTAGCGATTTGGATCCATTGCTGGGATGGTGGAATGCCGAATGCAAATATTTAGAAGCTGGGTAAGAGTTGGTATAGAGACGTGCGAGTTACTACAAGAGTTACTGAGTTACTACAGTGTAGTTATTCTTTAACTCTATTATGTATAAGCATGCTAGAACCGGTCATGAATTCCTATGACCTATATGAGCTTATACGCCAAATTTCAGCCTTCTTGCTCAACAATTATAGTACCTGCAATTCCTTCTCGATGACTAATAGCAAAACATGTTGTCGAAAATATCGATATCGAATTTCGGGCGCGGGATGGAAGGGAGGCCCGGCCTCCCGTCCCCGCCTGACGCTGCGAGGGAAAACTGCGAGGCACTGCTTCGACGGTTCTGTGGTGTCTTTTTCAGTTTCAGTTAAAAGGTGCCCCTTTTCAGTTGAAATGAACGTCCCTGAACCAGATTGTGTGCTTTTGTTTTTCTTTGTTCTGTTTGTTTTTTGTTCTTGTCAATTTTTAAAAATATTAAGCTGAAATTAAAAAAAAAACTTTTTGGCGATGAAATGCTAACCTCAAAGTTTTTGTAAACTTTTTTTTTAAACTTGACACGCTGATCCTAATTGAGTTACCCTATATGTCTACCGAATTTCATCAGAATCGGCAGCCTTCAATCAGATTGACAACTCGTCAAAAACGACAGCTTTTTGTTCACCCACCTAGTATATCTCCTTCCTCCAGTATGTGAATTTTATCTTGAAAAAACAATTCACTTCTTCACAAAATTAAAATAATTTTTTTTCGGGTTGACATATTGTGCCTTCCAAATTTATAAACCGATTTTTCTCAAGAATTTACACCATCTTACCGGAAGTTTGGAGAATACACATTTTCTTAGATATTAAGGTTACGCACTGATGGGAGGAAAATTTCCAGTCCAAGCTATTTTCTGGATCCATTTTTTCGCGGGAAGAGGGAAATGCTCCTATATGATGGATGCCCAACGAAACGAAATGAATTTTCAGGAACCCATTCGTTCCCACATGAAGCTTGATTTGCTTGGGGTTGGTTTGATTGAACTTAATATGCTTGGACCTGGACTTACTTGTGGAAGAGGGATTCTGAGGCGGCGTGGACGTGACGGCTGATTCTTCCCATGATGTCTTTACCCATTTTCGTGATGTATGGAGGAGATGCGGCTTCGGGATGCTGCGACACTTCCAGTTTATTCCGGTTCGTATTCGGTTCACACGACAGTCACTACGATGCTCACGTCTCGTCCTACCTGCTAGAAATACCAGAAAAAGTTGCAATTGGCAAGTAAACAATATTTGGTGCAATTCATTTTCAACTGAGACGTAACTTGGGGGGGGGGGGGCCAAGGGTGGGCCAAGGCCCGCTTCCCTCAACAAGAAAATGCACTGCCTCAATATGCAAGACACGAGAAAATCTCAGAGCTTATGATCACCTAACAGCACGATTCATTGATATTTAGCCGAGACAGCGAGGACTGCCTATTTTCAGATATGACGAAACTTGATTAACTTTTTGAAATCGCGGATTTCGACCGCGGTCCGCACTGCAGGGTAATTAAAGGTTCAAGCTATTGGCTAGCACATTTCCGCAATAACTTGCTTTAGTTTGAACTCCCTGGTTGATTCGACTTTCATTCTTTAAAAAATTAAAGAATGAAAGTCGAATCAACCAGGGAGTACATACCATTGGAATTCTAAATAAAATCCATAAGTAAAATCCAAATATTCCATGCGAAATCTGCATTTGTATTTAACCTTCATCGTACGGTTTTAAATCTCCCTCGAGACCGCACCGACAGCTGGATTTTTAAATAGATTTTTTAATTCACAGTTTTTGAACTCTTCCTATTTGAGCGGTGCAAATATTCTAAAAATAAGCAGTTGAAAGTGAAGAAATTATTGATTTGGTATGGGAACATTTCTCCATGCAGTTGCGGTACAGCATTTGTACCACTAGGCCGTGGAAAATCCATTTTGCGGCGCAGCAGTTGCCCGATAAAGGTTAAGCGGTGAATATGCATTTGTAACCATTGCACAGCGATGTCGACGTAGCCCGACCCTATCTCCGGAATTTAAAAAAAAAAAACAGGACGGAAAAAAAAAATGTCATCCCTGCCTTCCATCCCGATGACTCATGCCGAACCATGAGCCATGACCAGCGAAACAAGCATTCCCTAAGTCCAGTGGTTCCCGAACCTCCTTTTTCTACTCGCGTCGAACCTTCATGAGTCCGGTTGGCCGCAGCCATCCAAGGTCAGCGATGGCTTTTTCTCTTTCGATCTTTGAAACGTTTCGAACGGTGTTCATTATTGGGTCGAGTGCTACGTTGTTGTAAATTCAAAAGTTGAGCCAAGGAAATACTCCTTAATTTCGCTTTAACTTTCGCAATCTTGATCTCATGCTATTAAGCGGTTCGAGATTTTGGGATATGCCGGCACTGAACCGCGTCATAACTGTGCTCATATGTGCGCTCTGTGATTCCACAACCCCATGACAATCTGAAATACAACCTACGTGACAAAATCGGTGCTTCCTGATTTTTGCAAATTTTTTTTTGTATTCCCCATCAAACCATCAATGGAGTCTGGTTACCGCCCTTGCGGTAAATTCTACAACCTCCGACGAATTAGATCAGTTGCAACGGTACATAAGGCTTTTCTATTGATCAACGTTATGAAATTACAGGTTTTGGCTTCAAAACGCTTAGGTGATAACTCGTTACATAAGCTGATGGGCCCTTTTCCCCATCGGAGTCTGCGTCTTCCACAAGGATCGTTAATTAACGCCATCCGACTCGAATTTGCAGAATCGATCCGCCCGTCGAACACCAATACCCAGTACTTAATACCTAGTACAGTACCCAGTACTTAAAACCTAGTACACTACCCAGTACTTAAAATCTTTTACAGTACCCATTATGTAATACCTAGTGCTGTACCCAGTACTTAAGACGTAGTACAGTACCCAGTACTTTATACTATTACAGTACCCAGTACTTAATACCTAGTGCTGTACCCACTACTTAATACCTCGTACAGTCCCCAGTACTTAATACTTACTACAGCGTCCGGTACTTGCAGATCACGCAGAACTGTCCTGCGCACGGCGATGTCCACGTGGTACCCAGCTGTGACGCGAATGACAAAACATGGGAGATTTCCAGGGTTCTTCTCCGCGAGAATGTTATGTGACATGACACAGTTACATGACATGGCAAAGGACTGCCTTCCATTGAAGGTGATTTCTCTTCGAATCAACTAGATCTTCATCGCGTTTGTTTTCGTATTAGATGAAATTTAACCACGATGCATCCAGTTGCAGCAGAGAAACTCTGACTTTGAGTTCACATCTTCAATGTAATAACCATATGTGAAAAATTATTAAAATTGAATGGAAATGAATGCAAAGAAGTGAACAATAAAATTAGGTAAATTATTATTTACAACATTCACATTATGACAACAATTACAAAAATCGTTTCTGTGGGTGGAATGAAAAAAGATATTCCTCCTTCGCCTTACTCGCCAAGGAAATAGAGGCAGCAAAAATGTTCCAACGTTGGAGTCGCATCGTAGCCCTTAAGGTCATGGTCAATGTCACGGTTTCCCAAGTTTCACTCGACTTGTTCCAAGGGCAAACGAGCCGATTCGTGGAGTCGATCGAGTACGTCGTCGTGTTCGCGATGAAAAGAAAAAATATTGGGGCTCGTCTGGTCAAGATCGATGTATGAAAAAAAAAAAAAAAAAAAAAAAATTGGAATAGAAATCTTGTCGATCCTCTGCTTATTCATTGCGGTTATGTGCGCCCAAAAGGACACAACGAGATGAAGAAGTGAGATTCCATGCGGGAAGTCCCGCATGAAGAGGAGGTAGTCCGGAGAGAGTAGTGGAAGAGAATCCTCAAAAAAAAGCATGTAAATAGCTTTCAATATCGTTACAGTTAATCCAACTCCTGCTCTGGATGTATAGAGTATAATGCATGGTTGGTAATGTAACAGGCCATTGGAAATGGTTTTGGAATCTGTTCTATCAGAATAAAACATGAAAAAAGAGCGATTCGCCTATATCATCCTTCCCCAACCCATCCCCGCCCATTGAATTCGCCCACTTAACGACAGTTTGTCATGACCGATGGGAAACCCTTGTGATTCGTGTTTTTTTATATTGTGTCTGGCCTGTGTAGGTATTTGATCGAGTAAACATGAGACTTCTTCAGCAAGTGTTCTGTTCGAATGGAGGTCGTGTCCGTGACACAGAAAAACAATGACAGACACATTAAAGCAATGGATTTCGCACATTGGCTCCATGATTGGTGCTGCTTCCGCATTGAGGACCAGGGGCCTTTTTCACGAAACTTCTTTACCTTTTCTTTATCTTTATTTCGGCTATATTTCGACTTTATTTCGACTCAAAATAAAGAAAAAATAAAGACACCTTTGGAGGTCTCTCTATCTCGACTTTAACCTCTCAGAGGACTTCGGAAACTAACCTGTGTGTATTCTTATTAACGTGCCCGAGGCGTTGCATGAGCATTCTTTCTGTCACCTGTGACTTACTGCTCTCCGTGTTCACTTGACCATGGCTGCAAGACTTCATCTAATTCGAAGGCAGCTTCGTCGGGAAAGAGTACTTTGCGACCGATTCCTGGGCACAGGCTCCATCTAATATGGTAGGAATGGAAAGGCCCTGACCATTACCGAGCATGGAGTGGATGGAGCCTGTGGCCAGGAATCGAAGTGCCACACATATTATCAGCTGCATTGGCAGTGCTCCATAACGGGCAGTACCCCTTTGTATTTTCGCCTGGACTAGGACACAGATATCCAAGAGGAGACTCCGTGAGAGTCTGAATCTGCTCCTGAGTCCTTCATCGTCGTACTCTTCCAAGGGGCTGTTTCGGTCGCAAAGTACTCTTTACTAGGACACAGATATCCAAGAAGAGACTCCGTGAGAGTCTGAATCTGCTCCTGAGTCCTTCATCGTCGTACTCTTCCAAGGGGCTGTTTCGGTCGCAAAGTACTCTTTCCCGACGAAGCTGCCTTCGAATTAGATGAAGTCTTGCAGCCATGGTCAAGTGAACACGGAGAGCAGTAAGTCACAGGTGGCAGGAAGAATGCTCATGCAACGCTTGGGGCACGTTAATAAGAATACACACAGGTGAGTTTCCGTAGTCCTCTGAGAGGTTAAAGTCGAGATAGAGAGACCTCCAAAGGTGTCTTTATTTTTTCTTTATTTTGAGTCGAAATAAAGTCGAAATATAGCCGAAATAAAGATAAAGAAAAGTTAAAGAAGTTTCGTGAAAGAGGCCCCAGGTCCGCCGTTTCCCCAGAGATTGCCAGGAATGCAGCAGCAACTGCTTTAACGCGACGTAAAGAAGCTGACCTTCAAAAAGCGTCATTGTTCACGAACACTGCACATCCACAACCAGAAATTCGAAAAAAGAAGGCCTCATCCCGAATCACGCTTGAGCGCATCAACAGCCCAAGCATGGATCACC
Organism: Darwinula stevensoni; assembly: GCA_905338385.1. Lineage (NCBI taxonomy): Eukaryota > Metazoa > Arthropoda > Ostracoda > Podocopida > Darwinulidae > Darwinula > Darwinula stevensoni. The sequence continues at coordinate 95,888 of CAJPEV010000298.1, forward strand.
AGACAAACGAACATCCAGGTTTCGAAGCAAATCAGAGCAACCAGAGCCCATTCATTCAAGCCTGACTACCCCGTCGCTGGCGATACGACGCCACCGCGCAGCCCTCCTTCCTGTCGCCCTTGGGAGAGGACTCCTGTCCTCCAGCATCCTCCAGCTGCGGATGACCTGGTTCGCTTCCCATCGGATACTCTCCCTTGCTCTTCTTCCAAAGGACTTTCCACTGAAAGGGGAAATTTGTCACATGATGACGGATGAACTTTTTCAGTATCTTGCAGCAGTACCCACAAAAAACTCCAAATCTGGAAAGCACGCTCGCATGCACCTCCTAACGTATGAACTACTCGTGCAACAAGAAACAGGACCTTGCTGATGTCTCCAGAAGGAGAAGCAAAGAAATGATGAAAATTTCCTCTTTGTATCACACGAATCCTCAGAAAATGAAGGAGTACATTTTATATTGCTTTAATTCAACAAATTTTTACCCGAGGAAAAGATTCGATTCGAACTCGCATCATCAGGATCTCCAGGAAAATCCTGGAAACGGGTAGGGTGTTGGTTGGTTTCAATCTCCTAACTCTGCTGAATGGAAAATTGAATCATCACATCGCACGGCATTCTTCAAAAATTCAGAGCGATGTTTCCATGAATTCCGGATGCACATGTTCCATGTGGGATTGGCAATTAAAGATCCTTCATATCTCCACTCTTCGTTGCAATGGAATGCTAGGGTAGGCGAAATTTGCAATTCCAAAACCTACCGAAAAGGTTGAGTAATTCTTCGTCGGGACAATGGGAAGTTTGCCTCCCTCCGTATCTTCAAGATTCATTTCAAGAACATCCGTGGAAGGACTGTTTTTCATTGAAGGCATCACATCAACGAAGGGATCAGGGCCAAACCAGCTCAACATCACAGGCAGGTAGATCAAACCGTGGTAAAGCCCGTATATCACCGAGAGCCAAATTACCTACCATACAATAAAATAAAACATAAGTATGCTGCACGCGATTTAAAATAAAAAATATCTGAATGTATGTAGAAACCGACCGTGAGAGAAACTTTGAAGAGATAATTGGTGCTCCAAAAACAAAACATGAAGGCCATCATCGTAGTAAGGCCCCCGTTGAAAACAGGCGGGCCTATTTCTATTAACGTGATTCTTACTCGTGCTAGAAACATTCAAATCACGTGTTTAATTGTTTCTTAACTTCATTCTGCTTTGCAGTCGAAGGAGAACCTACCATCCTTTGAATCGCTGTACGTGACCATGAATTTATGTGCGATGTGGGTGGAATAATCCACGGCCAACCCGACAGACAAGATCATGAGGATGGAGGTCATGATCTCCACGGTGAGCCCAGCAAAGCGGATCCCCCCCGCTATCCCGATCAAGGTGAAGAGGATGCAAGTGAAGACCCAGAGGGAGACGCGCAGGTCCCCCACCATCAAGAGGACCACCACGAATACTCCAGCCAGCGTCAGGCCGAGGTTCTTGATCAGCTCCTCCGATACAACCTGTAAGCAGCGAATGTCAGCACTACCTCCTTCTATCCTCTCGCTCGGTCCTCTCCTAGCTTCGAAACCATTTTCGGAGCACCAATTCCCAAGCTCATTTGTTGTGCAAGGTGGATATTCTGCATCTGTTATGTCTCCCGCTTGCTGGCTTCGTTTCAGAATGCAGAAGTTTCCAACTCAAGTTCCGATACTTGGACTTCATAGAAATGGAATTTGTCGGGGCGTGTCCGTGATTGCACTCTGAGGGGACAGATCAATTGGACAGAGGGAAATCCGCTAGAAGTTACTCGATACTTCCACCTCATGAGAAAAACTAAGGCGTTCGTCTGAATGGTATCTGGGTAAGCAGAAAACCCTTAGATTATTATATAGATTTCGCTAGCATCCTCTACCGAGGTGAGATAAATTTCCCTTCATTTTCATCGAGTTGCACTTATTGCATGCATTGGGTGTTTATATGAGGTACCAAAATCAGATGCTAGTGAAAAGCATGCTCTATAAGACAGACTTCCAAGGAAAAAAATTGGCAAAGTTATTTCAATTACGAAGAGTCAAGGCGTGAATTAGTGCATTTTTCTTACACTTTATCATCATCCACTGAAAAACGAATGAACTCGGCTCTAAGCTGCATGACACACCTTCCTTGAGACTACTCCGACGTCATGAATTACGTCACCGCTTCTAGACCAAAGATCAGCATCACTTGCCTGATTGCTCCTGATTGCAAGATAGTCGGGCCCAAGACATCCCCTGAAGGCATCCCGGAACCTAAACCGCACCGAGTGCAGCACCTCCTCCACCTCGTCGATCCCCCGTCGCTTCTCCACCCCATCGTTGAAGTGGATGTGCTGGTACCTTCCCCTCGAGGCCTGCAAGGGTGGACTAGTCTCTTACATATCCACACCCATACCACTGGGTCAAGGGAAACATGAAGGAGACCATCAAACTTAGCCGTCTTTCTTAATTTTGTAGTGACTTTGTGGACAGTCTCAGGGAACCTTACGCTATCTATTGTCGACGCTGCTGCACGGTGAAAAAAGGTTTAAATATTAGAGCTAGTCGCTTTATTTTGGAGGCAACAAGAGAAATGGCCTTTTCATCTCGATCCGCCATTCGCGAAGAATCTTCCGACACGTTTCGAATTCGAATTCCATGAGCACATTACCTTTACCTGTATGGTACGTGTCTCAATTGCTTCATCAGTTTTCATCCTTTCACATGCTATGACTTGCAGCTTGGTGGTGCATGGTTGACGCTTGAAAACAGGTTTCACTTCCTTTAGCATTGGCATGGGATTCAATTGGTAAGAGTGTTGTGCACAGATCGTCGTTGTACGCGTCGTTGTGTTCCCCCTTTAACGTTGTTGGCCGAACTTAGCTTTTTCTCTCTTGCTTATTCGTGGTAGAATTCTGTTGGAATCTATTCGAGTTTTCCTTCACTTTCTGCAAATACCTTCCTCCTCCTCATCATCAGCTCAGTGAAAGCTTCTTGACATCTGTGTCAAGTACGCACTCGAATCCATTGAAAGTCGAGGAACGGCAACATCACTCCCCTCAATTCAATCATTAAAGCCAGAAACACGAAAACCGCCACCGACGTTACACGAAGACCCCCACCCAAGCGAAGAGAGAGAGAGAGATTCCCATTGCCCTCCCGAATGAGGGTAGCGAAACGGATTCCCTTGCTTGTCTTCCGGGTCGCCGAAGCGCCTCGTGTAATCTCCCTACTCCTCCCATCTTCATGTGTTTTCCTAACCTGAAGTAGGTTCAGTCTGCGGGGGCAGCCCCTTAATATGTGTCTAAGCGCGTCTCACAAAGCGGGAAAAGGAGTCAATTTTGATTTTAGGCTTCAAAAGTTTGACTTGAAGCAATTCGATTCGCGAAGAAGATTGGAGAAAGACTTGGGCCCGTCTTTCTACCCAGTTGAAAATACACTGTTTTCTGTTTTGAGATACTTCTGGAATGTGGCAGAAATCCCTACATGATGTTGAAAGTAAGAATGAAGCACGACTTGCTGGCACATTGCCTGGAAGGCATATCTGTTGTCTGTAAAATTGGATTTTAAGATGTTCTGAACAAAATTACAGGTAGAAACCCTGATCTGAGACCATGACATCATGGTGCGGAAAAAAATTAATTGAAAACGATCACTTTGTCTATCGATGGGAAATACTGTAAATTTCCCATCAATATTCTCTCTTGCATCGCTGGGCATATCGTATGTTGCCAGTTAGATTAATATTGCTGTATTTGGCTCAGATTCTGAGGTTGAACACAGGTTCAACCTGAACATGATCATCAGCAACATCGAATTAAAGACTCAGGGACGTTAACGACACCTGTTCGTTTCTTCCCAGCGGGAAGAGACGAGCCGTGAGGATCTGTTCATGGGCCATCCTAAAACTTGAGTTTCAGGACTGAAATACTTGAACGCTCCCTAACATGGCGGGTCTTCGTCGGTGCGCTTCGGAGTGTCAAAAGAAGTAATGGCGCCAATAGTCGACGGCAATAATGTCGATGGAGACAAAGTAGGAATACAGCAAGTTCGAAAGGAGGAAAGGTCGATGGAGGAAATGTCGAGAAGTACTTTTAATGCGTTCATTAATCGGAGCACATGAAGTCAGCATACTCCACAGCAAGATGGGTTTCGGGAAAGCAATCATGGTCAAAATAATTGGCATAAAATTTGACGTGAATGCAGCCGGTCAATGTCATTCCGGTCAGCGTAGACCAAGGTCTGGGAAGAGAATTGAGAACAGAAGCCACCCACGTGACGCACGGCGTTTGCATGGAAGCCTTCATCAAGGACTCGCGAGCGTGTTTAAAGGGCTCAATTATCTCTGCAAGGACGCCGCCAAGCTGCCAGGCGAGGCTTCATGAGACAGGATGTTTCGGACGAGGCAAGTGAAAGTGACCTTGTGGCTTCCCGTTCGTATCTGTCGACATTCCGCATGAATCGACATTTCCTCTTCGTCGTAATCTAGGACTCTGGCTCCACTCCATTCGACATTATGCATGATCGACATTTTATGGCATCTACACTCTTGTCCTTCGACATGACTACCATTCTGCCTTCACGCATTCGAAATTCCGACCAAAACAGACCTTCAGAACTTCATAATCCTCGTCTATAACGGGCGTTTCTGGGGCATACCAGAAGATTTCATCAATTTTTAGCACGCGTTTCGAGAGGATGAAGGACCCCGCGCACACCTCTACTTGGCGCGGCAAACGGGCACACGTCCAGCGCAAGCACTCACGGTGATGTTGAAGTCGAGGAGGAGGTTCCCGGTGTACTGCACGTCACGGAGGTACTTCCGTCCCTTCTTGGAGAAAACCAGGAAGGTGGATACTTTGTCCTTGAATTCCGCCTCTGTTTTCGGGTATTCTGAAAACGGAAAAAAAAGAGAATACTCGATGAGATGAGAAGAATGCTCACTCCCAGAAGCTCTTGCGAATTTCATATTTCAAGATTGGGTGAGAGGGGAGTGTGGGGGGGGGGAGGGAGAAGCGCCTCGCCACACATATGACCATAAGTGTATTGGAAGCGAGAATGAAAAACTTAGTCCTTTGTTGCACAAGAGCAAACTACTGGGGATATGGACTTGAAAGTTTAACATGCTCTCACTATAGCAGCACAATTTCTGAAGAAATGCTCACCATGAATCTTCTTCATGGCATCCATCAGCTTAATAGACAAAGCTGATTAACCCATCCCAATCTGCCTACATCGATGAACCGCTAAAAGCTTGTAGATAATGCCTTCAGAGATTTCAAAGGCTGCTCAGGCGGGTCTAAGAGACCCGATGGATGAGAGTTGTCGACAGTCCCCCACCAGGAGCAGACAGGATCAGGTGGGAGATGGGATGCTCCTTGCCGTAATGCGACAGAGAGAGTAAACTCAAAGCTTGGATAATAGACCTTGGAAACCGCTTTTTCATGTTCGGGGATGAGATTGATGAGAAATCCTAAATCATGGGATGCCTCCACGAACTCATCTCATTCATTGATATGAATGAATTGATATGAATTGATTCCGTTCGCGAAATGTGAAATGAGCTCATGGTGTTTAATGTGTTTCGACACGGACTAATCTGCCTCCCCACCGCGGCCGAGGGCAACGACCGTCAGCCTGCACCTCCCTTCGCTGGATGCGTGGGTGCATGTTTCCCTTCAGTTATTATCCATTATTATTCTCGACAGCAGTTTACTTTCACTGCTTACTTGGCGTAGTTCTAGATGATAGCTCCACGTTGTCCATGGCCAATTGAATTCTCTGGTTTCGCGAAGAGATCCCAACCAGAAACGCGCCCCATTCGCATCACGTTCATGCACACGTAATAATTGTATAATCTACTACTTCTCTCGTGGAAAGAAACGGTCCAAACCAGAGCAGAAAAAAGAACTACCTTAACGAAAAGTTATCAAATGAAAAAGTTCTTTTCATTTGAATTGCCATATGCAGAAAGCCTTTAAGCGGACCTCAAGTTCCAAGACCTGATATCCCAGAAAAGGATGTCAACGCACACATCACTTTCCAATCGCTCCCGGCGACTTAACGTCAAAGCATACTCACCTTTTTCATCTTTCAGGTATTCCAGGAAGGCCGGATACCAAAATTCCACTGAGCCGTCTCTCACACCGGGCAACCCATCCAGCCTCTTGTACAGTTCCATCAGCGACTCCCTCTCCCGGAAATAATCCACGTCCCCTGTTCACAGCCATCCCTCATCACACCCAGTCCCAATATCACGTCTGGTTCCCAACTGAGACTCACCGATATAAAATTCCGCCCTGTAGCCGCTCTCCGGGAAGAGCTCTTGCAATGCCGTCAAGAAATCCTTTAAATACCCCTCATCCAGGAACCAGGACCTGTCAAATTCATTCGTCAACCCCGACAATCCCCAACAGTTGACACCCAACAGCCCCACCGTGACCAGCACCACTACCACCTGCAACAAATTTCCGCTGCACAAATCCCCTCAAACCGCGCTCCTCCATCTCCCCACACCACCAACCTTCACTGGCGTTTTCACGATGAGCGGTCCGAGCAACCGCTGGAAAAACTCGTCCATCAGCTGCTTCTGCATGCAGCGGTTCGGCTTGTAGTTGTCTGGCAGCTGAATGCAGAGACACCCTTCCCTCCCGGCGTCTCGCCTCTTTTCGTCCAACGACAGAATCGGGACAATGAATATTAAGTTCATGACGTACACGATGAAGATCCCAACGGCCGTGAAGATGCAGAAACTCCTCAGCATCGGTATTTTCTGGTCAAGCAATGACAACTTTCGATAAAGAAATTGCTATTGCACGCCTCTTCGTGTATCTGACCCTCCTTTCCCAGCTCAAGAAAAATCAAGTCATCTAACTTATACTCTTAAACAGGGCCGTATCTAGGATTTCATTTCGGGGGGGTTGAGGTCTGGCGAACTCGCTGTGGCTATTTTTTTTATACTTCCCATTGTAAATATTTGTGACAAATCTGGATTTTCCTGTAAGTTGCAGTGTTTAATAAGTTACAAGCTATTAAATATAGATAGGACCAAGTATTGCACCGTTTACACCGACGAATAGCAGCATGGCAAACATTTAAGGAAGATATTTCCGGGGGGTTTGAACCCCTTGAACCCCCCCCCCTCCCCCCCACTAAATACGGCCTTCCTCTTAAATATAAGAAGTTGACCGTCAACACACTACACGATGCACACTAGTTCCTCCAAAAACCTTATTGCGGCACGGGTTCCTTCTGGAAAGCGCACTCAAAGCATGTAGACCTCCACTTGATTTGGAACCAGAATGCATCAGATGAAAGTGAGCAGGCAGGCGACTCACCGTCGTTGCTCCAACGCCGAAAGCAAATATGTCTGTGAGCGTGGTTATGGTGATTGACACCCCGGCCTGCTTCAGTGCCTCCCCGACGCGCTCCTCCGCCTTCAAGATCCCTCCCGCGTTCACCACGTTCTCCAGACACTGAGGGGACGCAGCTTTCGATTCTTAGACTTGTACTAACACTTACATTCTTCCCACGATAGGGGGTAAGTGAAAGCGACGACTAAAGCTTATATTGTACCTCTGTGCAAAATTGTCGTTCGCATAAACTGTTTCTTTAATTCTGCATGCACTCCCTCTTCGTGTCCACCAAATCGGGTTTGTCCTCTTCATCGAAAGCATTCAGGGCACGCTCATGAATAATTCGAAGTGGAGGATCTTCTAAATTGAAATGCGCGATGATAGGACTGAATGGCAAATTACAAGAAAAAAATAATATAAGTTTTCTCGACGAATTTTGCCACATGTCATTTCAAATTCAGCAGCGCAAGTTAATCCCCTTTTTTGGTATCAGATAACATGCATATGGGGTTGCCGAGTAAGGAAGGAAAAGGCACAATCCCATAGGGTATTTACAGCGAATAATCATTATTTTATTGTGCAAAGGGAAACTCATGGCTATTGACACTGATTCAAACCTTCGATACGTTCTCTCCTTTGGCATCTGGTCAAGTATGGTTTTGCATGTAGAAACCTCGCAAAGCACTTCCGACGGGTTATTTGCCCAACTGCTGCCTCTCCTATTTCAAGCAGCTTCTCTGCCCGACCCAATTTTCGTTCTGGTGTTCGTCGTCCAAGTTCTACCTGCGTTTCGGGAAGGGGCAGACGTTTGACGACTGCCTCGAATGCTGAGTGGGCATGGTCTGTCGGGGTCAAGAATGGAAAATATGCCTCCAGAAACTCCACGTAAGCGTTAGGAAAGTTATCTGGGACTTAGACTCGTTTGTGGGGTCTAGCATAATCCATGATGACATAAACTGGTTTATCTGCTGGTGAAGCATGTGTACATGTCTAAGGAGCTCATCAAAGAACACCTGTAACGTCGAAGATGTCACACGCTCCTGTTTACCAAAAAACATGAGATTCCCTTGCCTTGCCGGAATTATGACGGTTGATGCTGAAATCGAAAGGCACCTGCCAAAATTGAATGGGAAAACCTCGAGGAGACGGGAGCGTTGCCGAATTTTAAAGGACATGCCGAAATTCGTCGGGAAAACCTATAATAACAAATTTTTCCTGTTTGATACTAACATTTTACAATTTTCGAATGTGTTTAACTCCGGTATGTGAATACCTCGCGTTCAATTCAGGCAAAATGGCGAATTGCAGAGAGATCCAGTCAGGTTTAAATAAAAAATTCAAGAATTGAAAAAAAGTTTGCAAAAGATGAGAGGATACCTGAATGATGACGAGCGTGTCGTCAATGCCGATCCCCAGGATGAGGAAAGGCATCAAATTATGGAGCTCCGCCGGTAAGAGTCCGACGTATAGGCACGCCCCGAACGCGCTCAAGATGGTCATTCCGATGGACAACACTGTGGCCAAGCCCAGGTAGATCTAAAAGAATGGGCGAAATTTCGTCACCAGAGAGGTCCAACAATTTAGTATGAATTATTGTACGTTTGAAGGTAGCAAAAGAAATTTGGAAGCGTGAAATCTATTTCAGGAGATTATTTGGTCCTGAAGTCTGCTTTCCTAGTTTCTGCAACAGAACTAGAATGTCTTAGAATGAAATTATGCTTGCCTTGGCTCTCATAATGCATAGAAACGTTCAGCTATTTATTTTTGGCTCAAATGTCACTTTCAAATAACAACGATTCTGAATTGGATTTTATGCTCACACCTGCTAAAATCTCTTTACGATCCTGAAATTGTATCCTATACAAACATCGTCTGTTTCGGGGCATCTGAAAGCATCAACACGTCTTATAGTCATCCATTTTGTCTCAACATTGGGCCAATATCAACGATATTTTAAGATGCCTGAACTTCCTTTCGTTCAGAAATGACAGGCACATTTCAAGCCTTTTGCAACATTCAAATGTCCGTCCGTAAATCAAGAAATCTATTGGCAGCTCAGTAATAAGAAACATGTTCGGCAAAAGAAAATTTGAACTCACCCTTTGTTGCAAGAGGTTGAACTTCCCCATGAAGGCAGCCAGGTAGATCGTGATGAAGACGAACCCAAAGACGAAGTAAATCCTGTTGTTGTCTATCACGGACGTGATCCCATCCCGGTGGCTGTTAGGGAAAACATCCTAGCACTGATGAAATATCCAAGTGGACGACACATCCGCTGGCGCGAAACTAGGACCAAACATCCACTTGGAGGAACGAGGCTGCACCTGCGCGCGGAGGCGACGTAGACCTCCAGCCCCAGGGGCCGGGGAAGGACGTTGTGGAAAATCGCATCGAGGAACTTCGCCTCCCATGGCTCAGAGATGGGATCAATCTGCGGACACAATACTAATAAATGTCATTTTCATTTGTTTCCGTGTCAAGAATTTATTTAACGAATTTATATGGTGAAAAACATTCTATTCTATTGAGAATGAAATGTTGAAAGATTCATCGTACAAACTGTCAAAATTATGGAAAAAGCATGGAGATTTCAGTAATGTGGTCGCTATCATGCATTGCTTCGAGCGGCGAGCTTTTCAGTACAAAAATATTTAATAGAGGATTTGAATATGGATGAGTGGCCATTTTCCATTTTATCGCAATTTGTCTCACGTGCCAGCCAAATCTCGAAAGGAAGTTCTCGTCATCCTCAAATATCTATCTGCCGGTTTCCGTGTCTGGATTCCGGCCGACCACAAGAATTTCAGTGCCTATTACTGGAATTTGGAATAATAATGAGATTACATATGTTGAACGTTTCAAGTACAGACTTTTTTCATTGCTCCCTTTCCAAGTTATGTTTGCATTTAAAAGATCTACAAAGTTATAGGAAACCTAGTATCTAAGTATCAATATTGAAAACTATTTCATTTTACTTGCCCTGTTGATACCACATCATAATGTTTGCCATGTTGATTATCGCATACTGTCAGACTCTTGACAACCACATTCGTTGCCGTATTATGACCGTGTCTGCATGGGTGATACCAAGACATGCCATTGACGGTACAAACAACATCAAACGACATTCACCCGACTCACTCGTTGCCCCTGGATGTTGGTGATGTTCGTCCGGTCCTTGAGGATGTAGACGCTCAGGACGGCTGTGGCCCCCTCAACCCGTCCTTCGGCATCACGCTCTACGCCCGATAGTATCACGTCTACGTCTTTCATCGACCTACCGTCATGCGATACTCATGCATCACATTACAAATGTTCCATAAACAATCACTTTTAGCAAACATGTCTCAATGTATTTAATAATTGCACATAAAGCAATTTTTTCGCCTCTGGATATTATTATGATGCGCTTGGACAATATGCTACACATTTTCAGAGTGATGAATCCCGCGAAAACTTCCAGTTTGTGGCGAAAATGCCCTAAATCTATAATTGCAAGCGAATGGCATATTGTTTCCTGGATTTCTCTATTTTGAAATGGAAATTTTAGGTCGTTCCTTTATTTTTACTATTGCTAATTTGTCCAACATCCTTTGAATCCAAGGTCAATGCGCCCCGTCGATATGTCTCAAACGATTCTTATATTAATGAGGCTAACAAGAATGAGAATGCTCAACCTCGCCAAAAGCAACACGATAACAACTCAAATGGCAAGACGTTATTGAGAGAAAAACTCTAAACTTACTCGTCATCAAGCGCCCTCGTGACTTTATCCCGGATCTCCTCCTTGGTGATGGCACTGAAATCGAAATCCTCATCCCACAGAAGAAGGGAGCTGGAATAGATGCACTTATCCTCGTACATGACCTTTTCCTTTCCCTTCTCATCTCCTCCAAAAACGTCCTCATTCGAATCCTCTTTCCAACCATAACTGTAGTCGTCATATTGCGCAGATTCTCCAGTGATTCCTTCTGGTTCTGGCTGGGCTGCTTTCGTTTTTGCTGCCGTTGCTATGGCATATCCAATTCTTGATGATGTTGCTTCAGTTGCTATCGTTGTTATGTTTTCCATTGACATTGACGCGGATGACGATAACGCTTTTGTTACTGTTGTAGTAATTGTTGTCAACGGTGTCGTCGGTACTATTTTGGCTGTTGCCGTTAATAACTTTGTCGTTGCTGTTAGTAATTTTGTCGTTGTTGTTCGTGTTACTCTTGCAGTCGTCGTCGATGGCGGTGGCGTTCCTTCAAGTCCTTCGTGTCCCGTGGAATCAACGCCCATCGAAACCTCTTGCCAATGCAAGGGAATGCTTGTGGCTTCAGTAGTCAACATTTCCTCAAATCCATCTTCCGCTAAAACAAAAGGAAAATTATGTGAATCACTTTAGAGAGTCAGTGAACAAGAGAATCATTGATAATAATGACTAATAATGCCTAATAATGGATGTTTATTATTAATTTCGGATGATTACTTTATAACAACTAATAACCAATTATTATTAATTATCATAATTGAGGATGAAATATGAAGAAATTCCAACGCACAAGAACCAGCTCAGTACAAACATTTATTATTGACATTATTAACCATGAATCTCAAATGAAATTTCCCTGTTCGCCATTGAAGGAGATATGTGGAGCATCCGTTGGAAAGTGTCTGGACAGACTTATTAACATCAATGAAACTACCTAAACATCATCATTTAATTCGATGGAAGAGTATAATAGATTTTAGTGGCACTTACGGTTTGCATTAGAACCAACCTATTTTTATTTAATTTTGCAATACTTGCATTGAAAATATTGAGATGGAAATTATTCTGAAAACATTCCTCTCAGAATGTAAGTATAGAAAAAATGCCGTTTAATAGTGGAGGATTCGAAATTACGTCGCAAGTTTTTCTCCTTTGAGCATTTCGTCAGCGTCAGATATACCTCCATCGAAAGCAGAGGGGCAGGATTCCACACGTTCTGTGAATAGGGCCCAAAAGACCACCACGACAGGTGAAACATTTCAAGCGTGCGGAACGGCAACACTTTCTCCCCATTACAGAACCACAGGCAATAATAAAAAATACAATTTACGACACAGCGGAATGCTCACGTATGAGTTGCAAAAAATCCCGAGCAAACGAATTCCAATTATTTTCTAGAGGCTTCACCAGTCCAATACAGGAAAATACTGAACTAAATCAAATAGTGAACTGAATCCATGGAGACTCATGCAACTACTCGCCGTTCATGGACATACCTTGAACCTGGTGGACACTGGACTCATCTGGGCTCAACAGGTTCGGGGTGTCTCTTTTCCTCCTTTTCTCCTTGATTTTTCCTTCCAGAAATTCGTCTGGCCTGTATGCATTAGCAGGAACATTCATTCAAATAAAAAAGGCATGGTATGTGCCTGATTTTGTTCATTCCAATAAGAAAACTCATTTTTAAAAATTGGGTTGTTTTCTTTCATTAGTATTTAACATTTACCTGGCACAAACGTCCACCCATGCAAATCCCCCGGCTTCCACGGATCGAATTTTCCTGTCTAGAGCCGCCATCTGCAAAAGACTCGGGGTGAGACCTTCTCCTGCAAATCGTCATCATTGATGCTGGCCACACAGTTGAAGCATATGAATGCAACACTTCTCTCGCATATTCTAAACATTCCTTTTAAAAGTTCGAGGGACATTCCTCACAAATTTGAAGCATTCCCCTCGCATATTTGAAGCATTCTTCTCATTATTTAAAACATTCCTTGCAAATGTTTTTACCATTCTTTTCACATCATAGGTGTTCCTCTCACGTATTTGAAGAATCCCTCTTATATATGAATTAATAACCACAAAATAGAAGCATTCCTTTCAAATATTTGAAGCACTCCTCTTACACATTTGAAACATTTCTCTCGTTTATTTGAAACCTTTCTCTTACGTATTTGAAATATTCAGGCTTGAGGACGTTTGGACCCGCCACGATGACCTGCTCGTACCGGACCCCCTCGGGGAAATTCTCCCGGATCCACATCTCCGTCTGGTACAAGGGTGCCTCGGGAAGGAACCACGTCTCCACGTTCTCCGAATTATACATCCGCCAGAAGAGGAGCCCCGAGCTGAGGCCGGAGGAGAGGGCCACGGAGGCGAGGATGAAGAACCACGGTCTGCGCGCTAGCAAGATGCCGAGTCTGCGCGGAGAAATGGCAGGTTCGGAGGCACTGACATTTTCAAGAAAGACATTGACAGGATTGGTGAGAAGTTTTTCCGGAATATACGAGGTACTTCTCTGAAATCAGTCCGTACTAAACCGCCCAAGCATTCCCTATCGTTTCCCTATCGTTATCGAATCAACGTTAATTGGTTCCTTGTGCCCGACCAATCCAGGCAGGTCAAAACTCCCTCATTTGATGACCCGAGTAGCTAGTTGTTGGAATGAGGATCTCAGTTTGAGGGGGAAACATAGCGAATCGGATGGTTCCTCTAGAAATTGCCAGCTTTACTATCCTTACTTTAGATGCTGGAAGTAGTTTATGAATTCCATTACTTTTTCTGAAGCACCACCGCGGACGAGCACGGGACTAGTTTGTATATTGACCTGCAGGTTGAAGGAACCGAGTGATTAAATACTGCTGAATATACGAGAGCCTCTCAAATATTTTTCAACATTTCTCCCTATGAATGCACACAACCTGACAAACCCTAATATTGTATTTTTTAAATTCCCCTTAGAGCAGAATAGATTAAATAACTCCAGGAAAAAAAATAATCTTTAACCTCCTAGAACATCGATGAGATGGGAAAAAAGTTTCCAAGTAAATACTGCTCAGAAGCATCCATAAATAATTTTGCAGAGAACATTTCTTTCAACTAACCCTCCAATATTTTCCTAATCGAAATTTAATCTAGAGAGTACCAGCAGTACAGATCTGCCATACCAATGGCCCCTATACTCTTGGAATTATCATATTCGCCACATCCTAACCATCCAGCCTTGACATAATAGCTGTTATTTGTACGTACTAGAAATGAAATGGCTAAGACAACAAACCATGTTCTGGATGGTTCGCGCATCCGCGTCGCGTGGAGATTGGAGGACATGTATGAAGTGTAGGATGCCAGATACGGCCTTTCACGCGTACACCTAGAAACCTTGTCTACGCGGCCCGGGAGCAGCTGCTCTCCACCATTGCCTCCTATGGATCCGTCAACCGCCAGGGCTGGAAGGGAAGTGGGTGTTTTCGTGAGAGACGGGCACCCCGACCCAGGCGGAAAGCTGCGCGTGCGCATTGGGTCGTGTTGTCCGGTTGGTGTGGTTACTGCGGACAGACCGAATGAAAAAAAAGTGAAAAACCGAACGCAATATCTGGCATTACCCCATAATACCTATGGGATTACCAGATAAGGAGAAACTCTTTTGGATCCCTGCTTTACGTTTTTGGACCAATTACATTCTTTAGGAGAGATCTGGGTCTACCTGAACGCTTCCGCGAAGACTTTGATCAGTGCCGTTTACAACGAAGGTGGGGTCTGAAGCCATATCGGCCGGGGTGTGGGAGGTCGGTGGAGCTGGCAATGTGATGCTCAAGGATCTTGGAAACCACGGGAGAGATTGAGATCGGTCTGTCTTTGGTGGGATTTTTGCCTGCTGTCTTTCTTGTGGATTGGAATTATTCTAGCGATTTTGAACCATTGTGGGTGCGGTGGAATGCCGAATACAAATATTTAGAAGTTGGATAAAGCTTGGTATAGAGACGTGCGAGTTACTACAAGAGTTACTGAGTTACTTCAGGGTAGTTACTCAGTAACTCTATTCTGGATAAGCATGCTAGAACCGGTCATGAATTCCTATTACCTCTCTTCCCATTCTCATTCCTTACCCCCCCCCCCCCCCCCCCCCCCCCCCCCCCCCCCCCCAATTATCTTTTTCCGACTCATCTTTTTATTCCCTTTTGCTTCTGTCGTGAGACAACCCTAGTTTGTGTTTCATCCTTTTGCCCCCTTTTCGTAACCCCTATTCCAATATTTTTCTAATTTTAATTAACCACTGTTATCATTTTTACCTCACGCGCCTTCACTCCTAGTTGACATTTATTCCCCACTCCCCCTTTTTTTTCTATTTGTTAGCACATATTATTTTCCCTGTATTCTGGGCATTTTCCTGATTACAATTGGATGGCTATAAAATGATAGGAGCTGCACCTCTTTCCCGATGACCAATGGCAAAATTTGCTGTCGAAAATATCGATATCGAATTTTCGGGCGGGATGGAAGGGAGGCCCGGCCTCGAAGGTTCTGTGGCGTCCTTTTCAGTTTCAGTTGAAAGGTGCACCTTTTCAGTTGAAATGAACGTCCCTGAACCGAATTGTGTTCCTTTTTTGGCATTTGTGCAATTGTTTTTTTTTGTTCTGTTTGTTTTTTGTTCTTGTCAGTTTTTAAAAATGTTAAGCTTAAAGAATAAGAGCACTTACTTTTTTGGCGATGAAAAGTAAATTAAATGCCAACTTCACAGTTTTTTTTTACTCTTATTTGAAACTTGACACGCTGATCCTAATTGAGTCACACTATATGCCTACCGAATTTCATCCGAATCGGCAGCCTGCAATCAGATTGACAACTCGTCAAAAACGATAGCTTTTTCCCCCCCATTGCTCCTTTCCAACGTATGTGAATTTAATCTTGAAACAACGATTCACTTGCTCACAAAATAAAAAGTAAAAAATTTGTTCCATCATGATATGTTGTGCTTTCCAAATTTATAAACCGAATTATCTCAACAATTTACCGCATCATACCGAAAGTTTGGAAGAGAATACAAATTTCTTTAGATATTAAGCGCACTGATGGGAGGAAATTTCCAGTCCAAGCTAATTTCTGGATCCATTTTTTCGCGGGAAGAGGGAAATGATCCTATATGATAAATGCCCAACGAAAGAAAATGAGTTTTCAGGAAACCATTCGTTCCCTCATGACCTCATCATCGGATCTACCTGCTTAAGCTTGGTTGGCTTGAGCTTGGTTTGCTTGAGATTAATCTGCTTGGACATGGACTTACTTGTGGAAAAGGGACTCGGAGACGCCGTGGATGCGACGGCTGATTCTTCGCATCAAGTCTTGACCCATTTTCGGGATGCTTGGAGGAGATGCGGTTTCGGGATGCTGTGGCACTTCCGGTTTATTTCCGGTTTATATTCGGTTTACACAACACACTTCGATGCTCACGTCTCGTCCTACCTGCTTGAAAAACCAGTAAAATTTGTAATTGGCATGTAAACAATATTTGATGCAATTCATTCTCAACTGAGACGTAACTAGGGTGGGCCAAGGGAGGGCCAAGGGCGGGCCAAGACCCCCTCCCCCAACAGGAAAATGCACAGGTTCAACATCCGAGACAAGCAAGAATCTTATCACTTATGACCCCGCAACTGCACTATTCTTCGGTATCCAGCCGAGACGTCGAGAAAAGCCAGCCAATTTTCGGGAATGACGAATCAAAGCTAAGCCTCCTAAAACACGGCCTTCGACCGCCTTGCAGTTGTTCCATCCTCTCCGACACGGCGACCATTCCAATGGACGTTGTTGAATTGTGTCGATGGCAACTTCTTAGGATTCTCTTAGGATTAGGATTAGCATTTGCCCTTCATATTACACCACAATGGGCGCAATTATGCATGGCTCAGCTCCATCAGAGGCCTTCTTTCGCCCATTAGTTTTCTAATCTTCAGTTATTCAATTATATGTATCATATATAATATATGGTATGATATGGTAAATTCATACAAAATATGAAAACTACCTATAAAGCACAAAAATTACAATTACAATCACGAAAGAGCTCAAAAATGCAAAAAAAAAGATATTATTCCGATAGCGGGCTTAATTCAGGTCTGAAAGGGTTAATTTTACATACCGGCGGCACAGGTCGAAGTTGCCAGGGAAATTAAATCGGTCCTCAAACTTTTAGAGTTACGAGGTCAGTCCGCACCGGTCCATGCAACACCTGCAGCTATCAAGCACCAGTACTCCCTCAGTACTCCCTCGGTACTCAATCAGTACTCAGAAGCACACAGCGATAGACTAGCACTAAGGAGGTCTGCAGGGTTCCGTCCTCCACTGAGAATGTTACGTAAGTCGCACCCGATTTAACTGAAAGCTCATCATCTCCGTTCAATTAAATCAGAATTAGATTGTCATTTTTCTCTGACTTCATACCTCGTGACTCAGACTTAATTGCGGACGCTCTCGAGTGACGATGGAAATCCAAGTCTTTCCTTGGGATTCCGATTTTCCTTCTCCGTCTGCTATCGCAGGTTGCATAAACTAAAATCCCTATATTTGCGTCCGCGATCGCAGATTGCATAAACCAAGTTCCCTATCTTTGCGTCTGTGATTGTAGGTTGCATCCACCAAGTTCCCTATCTTTGCGTCCGTGATCGCAGGTCACATCCACCAAGTTCCTTTGCGGTGCGTCCGCGATCGCAGGTGGCATACACCAAGCTCCCTCTCGCCATTCTGGAACTATCCAGTTGCATACAGAAACCCCCAGTTTCATGTTAAGCTTGTTTCTTGGGTCGTATGAAAATAAATTTCTTCTGTTTCGCTTTCCTTCGATATCTATTTCCCGACGAGGAATTAGCGACTGCAGAAATTCGCCTAGGCATTTCTGAAACGCTGAAGCAACCGTCAAGCCGCATCGCATCCCTCCAAGGCCA
The DNA here is from genome assembly GCA_905338385.1 of Darwinula stevensoni. Classification (NCBI taxonomy): domain Eukaryota; kingdom Metazoa; phylum Arthropoda; class Ostracoda; order Podocopida; family Darwinulidae; genus Darwinula; species Darwinula stevensoni. Next base: position 113,945 of record CAJPEV010000298.1, read on the forward strand.
GTCACGGCCTCCCTCAAGGGCAAAGGGGTCAGCCCTCTACATTATCATGGAGATCGGCTCCAGTACTTATCGGCGGTACGTGACGGGACTGAACGTCGAAGATGAAAATTTCTCCCCAATTTCGCTCCAATTTTCGCGGCTTCGATTGGCCATTCATCAAGGCGGGATTGCTGGGTGAGTCGGCACCGAACCGCGTCGTAATTGCCCTGTAATTGCCCAGATTGCGCTTCTAGAACCAGACGGTTATAATTGTAATCCCGGATTCGGATACGATTCGCAGGGCAATCTGCATTTTGCAGATTTTCAAAGTAAAAATCTGATCTGTCCTAATTCGACTGGTAAATCACCGATAAGGTTCCTTTTCTTAAGATCCCAAAAGAAAAATGTTTCAGTTTGAAATTTGTCAGAGACCAGTTAGCCGGTTTGCTCGTGACCGGTCCTCTCTTTTCGCCGTTTGTGACTCGCCGATTTTTTTCCCCGCAGGTTTTAAAAATGGCAGAAGTGAATTGGCATTGTGCATGTAATTCAAGCGCAGTTGCTAGGCTGGAGGATAAGCTGGAGGATAAGCCGAAGGATAAGCCGATGAAGAGAAATCCGACACTGTCTAATATATATAGACGATCGTGACTGACTGATTGATTGACGCTAATTCTAACCATGTTCTAGAAGGGTTAGACATCTGAAACTTGGTAGAGATGTGCCTTTTGGGATGTAGAGTTCAGAAAAAATTCCAAATTGGAGGTTCAAGCCCTGGATGTGCAGGGTTCGGTGGTGTAGTAGTAGCATATCTGACTGGCAATTAAAAGATCTGTGTTCAATTCTCGGCCATTCCTAGGCTTTTTTTTGGCTTTTTTTGCCTTCCATGTCCCGTTACTCATTCCCCCTCCGTAACATTATTTTTGCTTCAGTAAAACGGAGTGACATGGAAAGCTGAAACTTTGCATGAAGGTGACAACTGGGACAAGGAGTTAAATAAAAATGTTAAGTCTCGATACATCTCCTGAGGGAATTTTTTCGAGGTGCGATGTTTGGAAAAAAAATTGTCGTGGCGAATTGGACAGAAATGGAAAAGTGAAACTTGGCACACGTTTAAGTGACATGATATTACTGAGTTGAGGGAGTATTCAGCTTTCATGGTTCATCCCCTCAGGGCATAGCTTTTGGGTGGGTCGGTTATTCCAAACATGCTTTTTCACCAGCGGAAAGCGCATATGTATAATATTGAAACTTTGTGGGTATGTAGTTCACCGAGGATGGATTTGGTAAAAAAAAAAAAAAAAAGATACTTTTCGGTTAAAACGGCTCAGGGTACATATTTTGCAAAAGGCGCATTTTCCCGAATTTTCTGATCAGGAAAACATAGGGCGCTAGAAAGTTTAAATTTGGCAAAGAAGTACCTGATGGATAGCTGAGTAAAGAAAAAATTCTACTTTTATTATACATAGACGATCGTGAGTAGCTGACTGACTGACATAAGTAGCTATTCGCATGCTGAGTCCAGGAAAGATACTACTTTGGTGATGCTTGCCAATGGGGCACACCTTTTCGGGGAACATATTTTCAAATAGTTTTATTTGACACGTGGAAAGCTGAAACTTGGCAAGAACGTGACCGATGACGCACTGAGCTCAAATGTCGAACGTCAAATTTCCAAAATATTTTTGGGGTTCATATTTCTTGGGGACGTAACGTTTTCAAAGAATTTTTCATTTCCTACCGAATCTGGCAGAAGTAGAAAAGTAGCGGGCGCACGGATAACGGACGTGATGGAAAAATTAAGGAAAATTAAAATTAAAATTAAAATTAAAATGTAAAAAATTAAGGAAAAATTCAGCTTTTGTTGTGCGTCTCCTCAAAGCACAGCTTTTGAGTGGGTCTCTTTAAACGATATTTTTTTTCCGCCAGCAAAAACGTATAAGGCTGAAACTGGGTGGCATGGAGTTCCCTGAGTCAACATTTCAAAAGAAACCAAATTTTCTTTAAAACTCATCAGGGAACTTTTTTCAGTCCCATTTTTCTGAATTTTTCTTGATCCAATAAAACAGAGACTAAAAAATACAATCTACCACAGAAGTATCTGTTTAATGGCTGAGTAGAGAAAAAATCCTAATTTTGAATTATATCTCCTTAGCGTAGATTATTGGAGGGAAATATTTCAAAATGACTTACAAAATGGGACCCAAGAAAAAGGTTAAAGTTAGGCACACATAGAATCATATAAGTATTGATTTTGATCAAAATCAAGACTTTCGACCCGATATGTCACGTATTTCAATGGGGACGTACTTCAAATACGTGTTCCCATTTCGCAAAAAATGAATGAATTAATGAATTAATGAATTAATCACTATACAAAGTAAAGGGGCGCCGAAGGCGCGACCTTAGTAAAAAATAATGGTTCTCCCTGGAACTCTTTACTGGTTCTACAGTGAAACTTTCTTGGAACCATTTAATGGTTCCATAGAGAACCACCTATGAAGGTTGCATGTAGCACCTTTACAAAAGGTGCCTTTAACCTTTACAAAAGGTGTCACTTAAAACCCTTTCATTAAAAACATAGTTCCACACAGAACCATCACCATTCGGCCAAACAACGTTGTGTCAACTTTGAACAAAGGTTCATTTCTCAACGTTTGGGCATTGCAGTACCTCCTCCACTTTTTTGGATCTGAACTTTATACCTGGGTACTCTTTTAAGTACTGTCATCCCGCAGAGGGTCTCAGAGATTTAATAGTACTCTTTCGAGTACTAATGTCCCGGAGGAGTCCCGCTGAGGTTGTATTACCTTCACCAGCTCTAAATTAGAGTTTAGTACGCAACTCTTTCTGTCCAGCAAAGGAACTACACGTCTAGCAAAATCCCCGGTTTGATTTGATTCTAGAGGAGGAGCTAGACATTTTCCCCGCAGTCGGTTTTCACGCTCCATAAGCGCCGCGACTTAGGAAAATTGAGAATGTCTCTTCAGACTCCCTGGTCAGTGGTATTTGGAGTCTCCTTCTACCGGGTTACCTCCTTCAATGAGTCTTTTTGGGAATTCCAAAGCCTTCCCTTAAGTTGTACAGGGAAAATATCGGGTACTGTGTTCAAAAATACAGGGGATTCATTCCTGTGGCAGTAGGGTGAGAATCGCTAAGTCGGCGCTTAGGCGCCATCTGCCGCCGATTGGTAAAACCTATTTTTAAAAAAGAAAAAGAATGAGGAGGGAGGGAGGGGGGGGAGTTCTGAGCGAATGGCGAAAAATATCATATTTATCTACGTGATTTTATTTAAATATAATATTTTTCCACATATCTAGCCCTGAAGGGAATCCTTTTTCGAACCATTTTTAGAAAGCGCAAGAAATGGTTGTACCTAGAACCAATGGCCAGTTCCAGAGGTTCTACAAGAGCGATGGGGTTTCATATGGTTCTACAGCTGTGCTGGAACCAATTCATATGGTTCTATCAGGGTGTCCCATATGTTTTTTGGGTTTTCCATTTTTCTACATATTCTTATCCTCTGACACCAACAATCAACATGAATCATCAATATAGTCGCCATCGTGTTCCACCACGTCTCTCCATCTATTTCAAACCTTTGCGAAAAATGAGCGCAGAATTAGAATGGTTTCAAAATAATCCAAAAAACATATGGGACACCCTGATACAGTACCTGGAACCTTTTTGAGGGTGTAGAACCATTGAAGAGTTCCAGCCTGAACCATTATGTTTTTTTTTTTACGGTGCGCCAATTCCAATACTTCTCCCACTTTGCAATTGTGGCTTGTTCGACTCCATTCATCTACTCAATTTTTTTTTTACAAATGCTTTCCATGTTATGTTTCTCCACTCTAATTGATAACTCCGAAAAAAAATTTTCGATAAGACAAAACATTGGAGCTATCAGCATATTCAAAATATTCTTACAAAGACGTGTACCAAAAAAATGGACAAAACAGACAAAACAGACAAAATAGACAAAACAGACAAAACAGACAAAACAGACAAAACAGACAAAATAGACAAAACAGAAAAAACAGACAAAACAGACACAACAGAAAAATTAGACAAAATGAACCTCCGAGGAACATTTGTCATTCCTCTGATGCTTTCGATTCAGATTCAACATATTGGCACTAATTATCCAAGTCTTTGAAACCAATTAATAATTCAATCAATCTGTTGTCTCATTGGATCGATGAGCACGCCCAGCGCCACACTTTTTTTGCTAAACTCCAACTTGTTTCTGACAGAAGTCACAATTTTCAAAAAGTCTCCAGACTTCTCCAAGCTAGCAAAATTTCTAAATTGGAGGCAGGTACAGTCAGCAATGTAGCGCCAAGCAGCATTTTCGTGGTGGCAAAAAAAAAGGACAGGCTCTCGGCCTTTCCTCTTGATCGTTTTATAACGTGAGGGATGACGCCAGGGATTAGAGGCAGGATTAACCTAATCCTGCCTCTCCTTTACGAAAGAAAGAAAGCCTCTTTCAGTTCAAAGTTCCTCAAGACGGTTGTTCAAGTTCGTTCATTATGGTTGAATTAAAGTGGATTTTTTTGCTAATTCTTTGCTCATTTTTGCCAATTTTATTATATTTTACATTTGAGTTATTTCTGAAATTTTCCGTTTTAAAGCCGCGCTTCTCGATTATGCGCCAAAATCGACGAAGAACAACAGTAGCGGTTTGTCGAGAGTTGACCCTATGTCGTTTCCATGTCCTTGCCCTTTATTTTTTTTTACCGCGTTTTCATTTCCACTGGTAAATTTTAACTTTTTTTCCGCAATGATGAGGAAAACGGAGCAAATTTTGTTCTATATAAATTCCCGGATGCGAAGGAACAAATGTGCAAAATTCTAATCATCCACAGGGAAAGAAAGGTAAAGTCTCATTGCGGTACGGGTTCCTTCTGGAAAGCGCACTCACAGCATGTAGACCTCGACTTGATTTGGAACCAGAATACTTCAGATGAAAAAGATCAGGCAGGCGACTCACCGTCGTTGCACCAACGCCGAAGGCAATGATGTCTGTGAGCGTGGTGATGGTGATTGACACCCCGGCCTGCTTTAGTGCCTCCCCGACGCGCTCCTCCGCCTTCAAGATCCCTCCTGCGTTCACCACGTTCTCCAGGCACTGAGGGGACGCAGCTTTCGATTCTTAGACTTGTACTAACACTTACATTCTTCCCACGAAAGAGGAAAAGTGAAAGCGACGACTAAAGCTGATATTGTACCGCTGTGCAAAATTGTCATTCCCATAAACTGTTCCTTTAATTCTGCATGCACCCTCTCCTCGTGTCCACCAAATCGGATTTGTCTTCTTCATCGAAAGCATTCCGTGAACGCTCATCTCATTAATAATTTGAAGTGGAGCATCTTCTAAATTGAAATGCGCGATGATAGGACTGAATGGCAAATTACAAGAAAACATTGAATGCAGTTAGCAGTGACTCTGAGCAGACAAAAATATTATATAAGTTTTCTCAACGAAGTTTGGCACAAGTCATTTCAAATTCGGCAGCACAAGTTAATCCCATATTTTTTGGATCAGATAACATGAATATGGGGTTCCCAAGTAAGGAAGAAAAGGGCACGATCGCATAGGGTATTTACAGTGAATAATCATAATTTAATTGTGCAATGGGAAACACATGGCAATTGACACTGATACTAACATTCGATACGTTCTCCCCTTTGGCATCTTGTCCAGTATGGTTTTGCATGTAGAAACCTCGCAAAGCACTACCGACGCATTATTTGCCCAACTGCTGCCTCTCCTATTTCAAGTAGCTTCTCTGTCCGACTCTGCCGCAATTTTCGCTCTAGTCTTCGTCGTCCAAGTTCTACCTGCGTTTCGGGAAAGGGGCAGACGTTTGACGGCTGCCTCGAATGCAGAGTGGGCATGGTCTGTCGGGTTCAAGAATGAAGATTATGCCTCCAGAAACTCCATGTAAGCGTTACCTATGTCATCTGGGACTTAGACTCGTTTGTGGGGTCGAGCATAATCCATGATGAGATCTGCTGTTGAAGCACGTGTACATGTGTAAGGAGCTCATCAAAGAACACCTGTAACGTCGAAGATGTCACAAGCCCCTGTTTACCAGAAAACATTAGATTCCGTGCGCTGCCGAAATTATAACGGCGCATGCTGAAATCGAAAGGCACATGCCAAAATTGAATGGGAAAACCGCGAGGGGACGGGAGCGCTGCCGAATTTTAAAGGACATGGCGAAATTCGTCGGGAAAACTAATAATAATGAGTTGTTCCTGTTTAATACTAACATTTTACAATTTTCGAATGTGTGTAACTCCGGTAAGTGAATACCTGGCGTTCAATTCAGGCAAAATGGCGAATTGCAGAGATATCCAATTAGGTTTAAATTAAATATTCAGGAATTGAAAGAAAGGTTGCAGAAGATGAGAGGATGCCTGAATGCTGACGAGCGTGTCGTCAATGCCGATCCCCAGGATGAGGAAAGGCATCAAATTATGGAGCTCCGCCGGTAAGAGTCCGACGTATAGGCACGCCCCGAACGCGCTCAAGATGGTCATTCCGATGGACATCACTGTGGCCAAGCCCAAGTAGATCTAGTAGAAATAGTGAAATTTCGTCACCAGAGAAGTCCAACAATTTAGTATAAATTATTGTACGCTTGAAGGCAGCAAAACAAATTTGGAAGATTGAAATCTTTTTCAGGAGATTCTTTGTTCCTGAAGTCTGCTTTTCTAGATTCTGGAATAGAACTAGAATGTAGTAGAATGTAATTATGCTTGCCTTAGCTATCATAATGCATGGAAACGTTTGGATGTTTATTTTTGGTTCAAGTTTCACTTTCTATTGGTAACGTTTCTGAATTGGATTTTATACTCAGAGCCGCTAAAATCTCTTTACGATCCTGAAATTGTATCCTATACAAATATCCTCTGTTTTGGGGTATCTGAAAGCATCAACACGTCTTATACTTATCCATTTTTTTTGTCAACTTCGGGTGATTATCAACGGTATTTTAACATGCCTGAAATTCCTTTCGTTCAGAAATGACAGGCACATTTCATGCCTCTTGCAACATTTAAAGATTTAAATCAAGAAATCTCTTGGCAGCCCAGTAATAGGAAGCATATTCAGCAAAAGAAAATTTGAACTCACCCTTTGTTGCAAGAGGTTAAACTTCCCCATGGAAGCAGCCAGGTAGATCGTGATGAAGACGAACCCAAGGACGAAATAATTCCTGTTGTTGTCTATCACGGCCGTGATCCCATCCCGGTAGCTGTTAGGGAAAACATCCTAGCACTGATGAAATATCCAAGTGGACGACACATCCGCTCGCGCGAAACTAGGACCAAACATCCATTTGGAGGAACGAGGTTGCACCTGCGCGCAGAGGCGACGTAGACCTCCAGCCCGAGCGGCCAGTGAAGGACGTTGTGGAAAATCGCATCGAGGAACCTTGACTCCCACGGCTCAGAGATGGGATCAATCTGCGGACATAATACTAATAAATGTCATTTTGATTTGTTTCCGTGTCAAGAATTTATTTAATTAATTTATATGGTGAAAAACATTTCATTCTGTTGAGAATGAAATGTTGAAAGATTCATCGTACAAACTGTCAAAATTATGGGGGGGAAATGGAGATTTCAGTAATGTGGCCGCCGTCATGCGTTGCTTCTCTTTGAAAATAATGAGATGGAAATAATCCTTAAAACAATCCTTGCAGAATGAAAGTATAGAAAAAATGCCAATAAATAGTGGAGGATTCGAAAGTCACGTCGCAAGTTTTTCTCCTTGGAGCATTTCGTCAGCGTCAGATTTACCTCCATCGAAAGCAGAGGGGCAGGATTCCACACGTTCTGTGAATTGGCCCCAAAAGACCAACACGACTGGTGAAACATTTCAACTTGCCGAACGGCAACAATTTCTCCCCATTACAGAGCCACAGGCAATAATTTAAAAAAAAAAGACAATTTATAACACAGCGGAATGCTCACGTATGAGTTGCAAAAAATCCCGAGCAAACGAATTTCAAGTGCTTTCTAGAGGCTTCACCAGTCCAATACAGGAATATACTAAATCAAATGGTGAACTGAATCCATGGAGACTCATGCAACTACTCGCCGTTGACGGACATACCTTGACGCTGGTGGACACTGGACTCATCTGGGCTCAACAGGTTCGGGGTGTCTCTTTTCTTCCTTTTCCCCTTGATTTTTCCTTCCAGAAATTCGTCTGGCCAGTATGCGTTAGCAGGAATATTCATTCAAATTAAAAAGGCAAGGTATGTGCCTGATTTTGTTCATTCCAATAAGAGAACTCTTTTTTTTTTAATGGGTTCTTTTCTTTTATTAGTATTTAACATTTACCTGGCACAAACGTCCACCCATGCAAATCCCCCGGCTTCCACGGATCGAATTTTCCTGTCCAGAGCCGCCATCTGCAAAAGACTCGGGGTGAGACCTTCTCCTGCAAATCGTCATCATTGATGCTGGCCACTCAGTTGAAGCATATGAATGCAACACTTCTCTCGCATATTCTAAACATTCCCGTTACAAGTTCGAAGGACTTTCCTCACAAATTTGAAGCATTCCCCTCGCATATTTGAAGCATTCTTCTCATTATTTAAAACATTTCTTGCAAATGTTTTTACCATTCTTTTCACATCATAGGTGTTCCTCTCACGTATTTCAAGAATCCCTCTTATATATGAATTAACCTCAAAATAGAAGCATTATGTTCAAATATTTGAAGCACTCCTCCTACACATTTGAAACATTTCTCTTGCATATTTGAAACCTTTCTCTTACGTATTTGAAATATTCAGGCGTGAGGACGGTCGGACCCGCCACGATGACCTGCTCGTACCGGACCCCCTCGGGGAAATTCTCCTGGATCCACATATCCGTCTGGTACAGGGGTGCCTCGGGGAGGAACCACGTCTCCACGATCTCCGAGTTGTAAATCCGTCAGAAGAGGAGCCCCGAGCTGAGGCCCGAGGAGAGGGCCACGGAGGCGAGAATGAAGAAACACGCTTGCGCGCTAGCAAGAGGCCAAGTCTGCGCGGAGAAATGGCAGGTTGGGAGGCATTGACATCTTCAAGAAAGACATTGACAGGATTGGTGAGAACTTTTTCCGGAATATACGAGGTACTTCTCTGAAATCAGTCCGTACTAAACCGCAAAAAGCATTCCCTATCGTTTCCCTATCGTTATCGAATCAACGTTAATTGGTTCCTTGTGCCCGATCAATCCAGCCAGGTCGAAACTCCCTTAGTTGATGACCCGAGTCGCTAGTTGCTGGCATGAAGATCTCAGTTTGAGGGGGAAACATAGCGAATCGGATGGTTCCTCTAGAAATTGCCAGCTTTCCTATCCTTACTTTAGATGGTGGAAGTAGTTTATGAATTCCATTACTTTTTCTGAAGCACCACCGCGGACGAGCACGAGACTAGTTTGTATATTGACCTGCAGGTCGAAGGAACCGAGTGATTAAATACTGCTGAATATACGAGAGTCTCTCAAAAAATTTTCAACATTTCTCCCTATGAATGCACATAACCGGACAATTCCAAATATTGCATTTAAAAACACTGAGAAACGACTGGAGATATTGAGATCGGTCTGTCGTTGGTGGGATTTCTGCCTGCTGTCTTTCTTGTGGATAGGTATTATTCTAGCGATTTGGATCCATTGCTGGGACGGTGGAATGCCGAATGCAAATATTTAGAAGCTGGATAAGAGTTGGTATAGAGACGTATAGAGAAAAATCGGTCTTTGAAACGTTTCGAACGGTTCTTCATTATTCAGCCAAGTGCTACGTTGTTGTATATTCAAAAGTTGAGCCAAGGAAATGCTCCTTAATTTCGCTTTAACTTTCGCAATCTTCATCTCATGCTATTTAGCGGTTCGAGATCTTGGGATGTGCCGACACTGAACCGCGTCATAACTGTGGTCATATGTGCGCTCTGTGATTCCACAATCCCATGACCGCCTGAAATACAACCTACGTGACAAAATCGGTGCTTCCTCATTTTTGTTAAAATTTTTTTGGGTTCCCATCAAACCATCAATGGAGTCTGGTTATCGCCCTTGCGGTAAATTCTACAACCTCCTACGAATTAGATCAGTTGCAGTGGTACATAAGGCTTTTCTATTGATCAACGTTAGGAAATTAACGGTTTTGGATTCAAAACACTTAAGTGATAACTCGTTACATAAGCTGATGGGCCCTTTTCCCCATCGTAGTCTGCGTCTTCCACAAGGATCGTTAATTAACGGCATCCGAGACTTGAATTTGCAGAATCGATGCGCCCGTCCAACACCAGTACCCAGTACTTAATACCTAGTACAGTACCCAGTACTTAATACCTAGTACAGTACCCAGTACTTAATACCTAGTATAGTACCCAGTACTTAATACCTAGTACAGTACCCAGTACTTAATACCTAGTACAGTACCCAGTACTTAATACCCAGTACAGCACCCAGTACTTAATACCTAGTACAGTACCCAGTACTTAATACAGATCGGGCAGATATAACATAGATAACAGATTATATCTTAATACAGATATAACAGATAGTACAGCGTCCGGTACTTACAGATCAGGCAGAACTGTCTTGCGCACGGCGATGTCCACGTGGAACCAAGCTGCGACGCGAATGACAAAACATGGGAGACTTCCAGGGTTCTTCTCTGCGAGTATGTTAGGTGACATGACACAGTTACATGATAGGGCACAGGACTGCCTTCCATTGAAGGTGACTTCTCTTCGAATCAACTAGATCTTAATCGCGTTAGTTTTCGTATTAGGTGAAATTTAACCACGATGCATCCAGATGCTGCAGAGAAACTTCGACTTTGAGTTCACATCTTCAATGTAATAGACATATGTGAAAAATTATTAAAATTGAATGCAAATATATGCAAAGAAGTAAACAATAAAATTAGGTAAATTATTAATTATAACATTCACATTGTAGCAACAATTACGAAAATCGTTGTTTTTGTGGGTGGTATGAAAAAAGAAATTCCTCCTTCGCCTTGCTCGCCAAGGAAATAAAGGAAGCAAAAATATTCCAACGTTGGAGTCGCATCGTAGCCCTTAAGGTCATGGTCACTGTCATGGGTTCCCAAGTCTCACTCGACTTGTTCCAAGGGCAAACGGGCCGATTCGTGGATATTGGATCGAGTACGTTGTCGTGTTCGCAATGATAAGGAAAAAAATTGGGGCTCGTCAGGTCAAGATCGATGGACGAAAAGAACAAAAAAAAATTGAATCGAAATCCTTTACTGGTCGCGTGGGGTACAGTCGATCCTCCGCTTATTCATTGCGGTTATGTGCGCCCAAAAGAACACGACAAGATGAAGGAGTGCGATTCCATGCGGGAAGTCCCGCATAAAGAGAAGGTAGTCCGGAGAGAGTAATGGAAGAGAATCCTCAAAAAAAGCATTGAAATAGCTTTTAATATCGTTACAGCAACTTCATCTCCTGCTCTGGATGCATAGAATATAATGAATGGTTGGTAATGTAACAAGACAATGGGAATGGTTTTGGAATCTCAGTTTTATTAGAATAATGCATAAACCAAGAGCGATTCCCCAATATCATCCTTCCCCAATCCATCCCCGCCCATTTAATTCCTTAACGACAGACTTTGTCATGACTGATGAGAAACCCTTGTGATTCATGTTTTTTTATCTTGTGTCTGGCTTGTGTAGGTATTTGATCAAGTACACAAGAAACTTCCTTCAGCAAGTGTTCTGATCGAATGGAGGTCGTGTCCGTGACATAGAAAAACAATGACAGACACATTAAAGCAATGAATTTCGCATATTAGCTTCATGGTTGGTGCTGCCGGACCAGATTGAGGACCAGGTCCGCCGTTTCCATTGGAAGTTTCCCAGAGATTGGCTGGAATGCAGCAACAACTGCTTCAACGCGACGTAAAGAAGCTGACCTTCAGAAGGCATTACTGTTCACGAACACTGCACATCCACAACCAGAAATTCGAAAAAAGAAGGTCTCATCCCGAATCACGCTTGAGCGCATCAACAGCCAAAGGATGGATCACCAGACAAACGAACATCCAGGATACGAAGCAAATCAGAGCAATCAGAGCCCATTCAAGCCTGACTACCCCGTCGCTGGCGGTACGACGCCACCGCGCAGCCCTCCTTCCTGTCGATCTTGAGAGAGGACTCGTGTCCTCCAGCAACCTCCAGCTGTGGATGACCTGGTTCGCTCCCCATCGGATACTCTCCCTTGCTCTTCTTCCAAAGGACTTTCCACTGAAAGGTAAAAACCGTCAATGAATTTTTTCAGTATCTTGCAGCAGTACCCACAAAAAACTCCAAATCTGCAAAGCACGCTCGCATGTACCTCCTAACCTATCAATTACTCGCACATCAAGAAACAGGACCTTGCTGATGTCTGCAGAAGGAGACGCAAAGAAATAATAAATATTTCCTCTTCGTATCCTCCTAATCCTCAGAAAATCAAGGAGTACATTTTATATTGCTTTAATTCAAATAATTTTTATCCGAGGAAAAGATTCGATTCGACCTCGCATCGTAGGGATCTCCTGAAACTCTTGGAAACGGGTCGGGTGTTGGTTGGTTTTAGTCTCCTAACTCTGCCGAAAGGAAAATTCAGCCATCACATCGCGCGGCGTTCTACAAAAATTCTGAGCGATGTTTCCATGAATTCCGGGTGCTCATGTACCATGTGGGTTTGGCAATTAAAGATCCTTCATATTTCCACTCATCGTTGCAATGGAATGCTACGGTAGGCGAAATTTTCAATTCACAAACCTACCGAAATGGTTGAGTAATTCTTCGTCGGGACAATGGGAAGTTTGCCTTCCTCCGTATCTTCAAGATTCATTTCAAGAACATCCGTGGAAGTACTGTTTTTCATTGAAGGCATTATATCAACAAAAGGATCATGGCCAAACCAGCTCAACATCACAGGCAGGTAGATCAAACCGTGGTAAAGCCCATATATCACCGAGAGCCAAATTACCTACCATACAATAAAATAAAAACAATAATATCCTGCGCGCGATTTAAAATCAACGAATATATGAATGTGTGTAGAAACTGACCGTGAGAGTAACTTTGAAGAGATAATTGGTGCTCCAAAAACAAAACATGAAGGCCATCATCGTAGTAAGGCCCCCTTTGAAAACAGGCGGGCCTATTTCTGTTAACGTGATTCTTACTCGTGCTAGAAACATTCAAATCACGTGTTTAATTATTTCTTAACTTCATTCAGCTTTGAAGTCGAAGGAGAACCTACCATCCTTTGAATCGCTGTACGTGACCATAAACTTATGCGCGATATGGGTGGAATAATCCACGGCCAACCCGACAGACAAGATCATGAGGATTGAGGTCATGATCTCCACAGTGAGCCCAGCAAAGCGGATTCCCCCCGCTATCCCGATCAAGGTGAAGAGGATGCAGGTGAAGACCCAGAGGGAGACGCGCAGATCCCCCACCATCAAGAGGACCACCACGAATACTCCGGCCAGCGTCAGGCCGAGGTTCTTTATCAGCTCCTCGGATACAACCTGTAAGCAGCGAATGTCAGGACTGTCTCTTTCTATCCTCTCGCTTGGTCCTCTCCTAGCTTTGCAACAATTTTTGGAGCGCCAATTCCCAAGCCCATTCGTTGTACAAGGTAGATATTCCAGATGGGTTATGTCTCCCGATTGCAGGCTTCCTTTCAGAATGCAGAAGTTTCCAACTCAAGTTCTGATACTTGGACTACATAGAAACTACGTGGAATTTGTCGGGGCGTGTCCGTGATTGCACTCTGAGGGGGCAGATCAATTGGACAGAGGGAAATCCGCTAGAAGTTACCCGATAATTTCACCTTGTAAGAAAAACTAGGGCGTTCGTCTGAATGGTATCTGGGTAAGCAGAAAACCCCCAGATTATTATATAGATTTCGCTAGCATCCTCTACCGAGGTGAGATAAATTAACTTTCATTTTCATCGAGTTGTACTAATTGCATGCATTGGGTGATTATATGAGGTATCAAAGTCAGATGCTAGTGAAAAGCATGCTCTATAAGACAGACTTCCAAGGGAAAAAATTGGTTATTTCATAAAAAAAAAGGTATTTCAATTACCAAGTGTCAAGGCGTGAATTAGTGCATTTTTCTTACACTTTATCATCATCCACTGAAGAACGAATGAACTCGGCTCTAATCTGCAGAACACACCTTCCTTATGACTACTCTGACGTCATTAATTACGTCACCGCTTCTAGACCAAAGATCAGCATCACTTGCCTGATTGCTCCTGATTGCAAGATAGTCGGGCCCAAGACATCCCCTGAAGGGATCCCGGAACCTAAACCGCACCGAGTGCAGCACCTCCTCCACCTCGTCGATCCCCCGTCGCTTCTCCATCCCATCGTTGAAGTGGATGTGCTGGTACCTTCCCCTCGAGGCCTGCAAGGGTGGACTGGTCTCTTACATATCCACACCCATACCACTGGCTCAAGGGAAACATGAAGGAGACCATCAAACTTAGCCGTCTTTCTCAATTTTATAGTGACTTCATTGACAGTCTCAGGGAACTCTACTCTTTCTATTGTCAACGATGTTGGCACGGTGAAAAAAGGTTTAAATATTAGAGCTAATCGCTTCATTTTGGAGGCAACAAGAGAGACGAATTTTTCATCTCGATCCGCCTGTCGCGAAGAATCTTCCGACACGTTTCGAATTCGAATTCCATGAGCACATTACCTTTACATCTATGGTACGTGTCTCAATCGTGTCTCATCAGTTTTCATCCTTTCACCTGCAATGACTTGCATCTTGGTGGTGTATGGTTGACGCTTGAAAACAGGTTTCACTTCCTTTGGCATTGGCATGGGATTCGATTGGTAAGAGTGTTATCCACAGATAGACATTGTACGCGTCGCTGTGTTCCCCCTTTAACGTTGGTGGCCGAACTTACCTTTTTCTCTCTTGCTTTTTCGTGGTAGAATTCTGTTGGAATCTAGGCGAGTTTTCATTCATTATCTGCAAATATCTTCCTCCTCCTCATCTTCAGCTCAGTGGAAGCTTCTTGACATCTGTGTCAAGTACACACTCGAATCCATTGAAAGTCGAGGAACGTCCACATCACTCCCCTCAACTCAATCATTAAAGCCAGAAACAACAAAACCGCCACCGACGTTACACGAAGACTCCCACCCAAGCGAAGAGTGGGAGAGATTCCCAATGCCATCCCGAATGAGGGTAGCGAAACGGATTCCCTTGCTTGTCTTCCGGGTCGCCGAAGCGCCTCGTGTAATCTCCCTACTCCTCCCATCATCATGTGTTTTCCTAACCAGAAGTAGATTCAGTCTGCGGAGGCAGCCCCTTAATATGTGTCTAAGCGCATCTCACAAGGCGGTAAAAGGAGTCAATTTTGAGTTTAGGCTTGAAAAGTTTGACGTGAAGCAATTCGATACGCAAAGAAGATTGGAGAAAGACCTGGACCCTTCTTTGCACCCTGTAGAAAATATACTCTTTTCTGTTTTGAGAAACTTCTGGAATGTGGTAGAAATCTCTACATGATGTTGAAATTAATAATGAATCACGACTTGCTGGCACATTGTCTGGAAAGATTACCTGTTGTCTGGAAAACTGGATTTTAATATGTTCTAAAAAAAAAAAATACTGGTAGAAACCCTGATCTGAGACCCTGACATCATGGTGCGGGAAAAAATGAATTGAAAACTATCGCTTTGTCTATCGATGGGAAGTACTGTAAATTTCCCGTTAATATTCTTTCTTGCATCGTTGGGCGTATCGTATGTTGCCAGATAGATTAATATTGCTGTATTTGGCTCAGATTCTGAGGTTGAGCACAGGTTCAACCTGAACATGATCATCAGCAACATCGAATTAAAGACTCAGGGAAGTTAACGACACCTTTACGTTTCTTCCCAGCGGGAAGAGACGAGCCGTGAGGATCTGTACATGGGCCATCCTAAAACTTGAGTTTCAGGACTGAAATACTTGAAAGCTTCCTAACATGGCGGAGCTTCGTCGGTGCGCTTCGGAGTGTCAAAAGAAGAAATGGCGATAATTGTCGACGGCAATAATGTCGATGGAGACAAAGTAGGAATACAGCAAGTTCGAAAGGAGGAAAGGTCGATGGAGAAAATGTCGAGAAGTACTTTTAATGCGTTCATTAGTCGGAACACATGAAGTCAGCATTTTTCAGAGCAAGATGGGTTTCGGGAAAGCAATCATGGTCAAAATAATTGGCATCAAATTTGACCGTCAACGCAGCCGGTCAATGTCATTCCGGTCATCGTAGACCAAGGTCTGGGGAGAGAATTGAGAACAGAAGCCACCCACGTGACGCACGGCGTTTGCGTGGAAGCCTTCATCAAGGACTCGCGAGCGTGTTTAAAGGGCTCAATTATCTCTGCAAGGACGCCGCCAAGCTGCCAGGTGAGGCTTCATGAGACAGGATGTTTCGGACGAGGCAGGTGAAAGTGACCCTGTGGTTTTCCGTACGTATCTGTCGATATTCCGCATGAATCGACGTTTCCTCTTCGTCGGTAATCTAGGATTATCTTGGATCTCCACTCCATTCGACATTATGCATGATCGACATTTTATGGCATCTACACTCTTGTCCTTCGACATGACTACCATTCTCCCTTCACGCATTCGAAATTCCGACCAAAACAGACCTTCAGAACTTCATAATCCTCGTCTATAACGGGCGTTTCTGGGGCATACCAAAAGATTTGATCTATTTTTAGCATGCGTTTCGAGAAGATGAAGGACCCCGCGCACACCTCTACTCGGCGCGGCAAACGGGCTCACGTCCAACGCATGCACTCACAGTGATGTTGAAGTCGAGGAGGAGGTTCCCGGTGTACTGCACGTCACGGAGGTACTTCCGTCCCTTCTTGGAGAAGACCAGGAAGGTGGAAACATTGTCCTTGAATTCCGCCTCTGTTTTCGGGTACTCTGAAAACGGAAAAAAAAGAGAATACTCGATGACATGAGAAGAATGCTCAAACCCAGAAGCTCTTGCGAATTTCATATTTCAAGATTGGGTGAGAGGGGAGTGTGGGGGGGGGGGTGGGAGAAGCGCCTCGCCACACATATGACTATAAGTGTATTGGAAGCGAGAGTGAAAAACTTAGTCCTTTGTTGCACAAGAGCAAACTACTGGGGATATGGACTTGAAAGTTTAACATGCTCTCACTATAGCAACACAATTTCTGAAGAAATGCTCACCATGAATCTTCTTGATGGCATCCATCAGCTTAATAGACAAAGCTGATTAACCCATCCCAATCTGCCTACATCGATGAACCGCTAAAAGCTTCTAGATAATGGCTTCAGAGATTTCAAAGGCTGCTCAGGCGGGTCTAAGATGGATGAGAGCTGTCGACAGTCCCCCTCCAGGAGCCGACAGGATCAGGTGGGAGATGGGATGCTCCTTGCCCTAATGCGACAGGGAGAGTAAACTCAAAGCTTGGATAAAAGACCTTGGAAACCGCTTTTTATGTTCGGGGATGAGATTGATGAGAAATCCTAAATCATGAGATGCCTCCACGAACTCATCTCATTCATTCATATGAATGAATTGATATGAATTAATTCCGTTCGCGGAATGTGAAATGAGCTCAGGCTGTTTAATGTGTTTCGACACGGAGCCGTCAGCCTGCACCTCTCTCCGCTGGATGCATGAATGCATGTTTCTCTTCAGTTATTATCCATTATTATTCTCTACAGCAGTTTACTTTTACCGCTTTCTCGGCGTAGTTCCAGATGATAGCTCCACGTTGTCCATGGCTAATTGAATTCTCTGGGTTGGCTAAGTGATCCCAATCAGAAGCGCGCCCCATTCGCATCACGTTCATGCACACGTAAAAAAATCGTATAACCTACTACTCTCGTGGAAAGAAACGGTCTAAACCAGAGTAGAAAAAAAGAACTACCTTAACGAAACATTATCAAATGAAAAATTTTTTTCTTTTGAATTGCCAAATGCAGAAAGCCTTTAAGCGGACGTCAAGTTCCAAGACCCGATATCCCAGAAAAGGACATCAACTCACGCATAACATTCCAGTCGCTCCCAGCGACTGAACGTCAAAGCATACTCACCTTTTTCATCTTTGAGGTATTCCATGAAGGCCTTATACCAAAACTCCACTGAGCCGTCTCTCACACCGGGCAACCCATCCAGCCTCTTGTACAGCTCCAGCAGCGACTCCCTCTCCCGGAAATAATCCACGTCCCCTGTCCACAGCCATCCATCATCACACCCAGTCCCAATATCACGTCTGCTCCCAACTGAGACTCACCGATATAAAATTCCGCCCTGTAGCCGCTCTCCGGGAAGAGCTCTTGCAATGCCGTCAAGAATTCCCGTAAATACCCCTTATCCAGGAACCAGGACCTGTCAAATTCATTCGTCAACCCCGACAATCCCCAACAGTTGACACCCAACAGCCCCACCGTGACCAGCACCACTACCACCTGCAAGAAAATTTCCGCTGCACAAATCCCNTCGTCCAACGACAGAATCAGGACAATGAATATTAAGTTCATGACGTACACGATGAAGATCCCAACGGCCGTGAAGATGCAGAAACTCCTCAGCATCGGTATTTTCTGGTCAAGCAATGACAACTTTCGATAAAGAAATTGCTATTGCACGCCTCTTCGTGTATCTGACCCTCTTTTCCCAGCTCAAGAAAAATCAAGTCATCTAACCTATACTCTTAAACAGGGCTGTATCTAGGATTTCAATTCGTTATGGGGGTTGAGGTCTGGCGTACTCGCTGTGGCTATTTTTTTTATACTTATCATTGTAAATATTTGTGACAAATCTGGATTTTCCTGTAAGTTGCAGTGTTTAATAAGTTACAAGCTATAGATATTAAATATAGAGAGGACCAAGTATTGCACCGTTTACACCGACGAATAGCAGCATGGCAAACATTTAAGGAAGATATTTCTGGAGGGGTTTGAACACCACGAACCCCCCCCCCCCCCTAAATACGGACATGCTCTTAAATATAAGAAGTTGACCGTCGCCACACTACACGATGCACACTAGTTCCTCCAAAAGTCTTATTGTGGTACAGGTTCCTTGTGGAAAGCGCACTCACAGCATGTAGACCTCGACTTGGTTTGGAACCAGAATGCTTCAGGTGAAAGTGAGAAGGCATGCGACTCACCGTCGTGGCTCCAACGCCGAAGGCAAAGATGTCTGTGAGCGTGGTGATGGTGATTGACACCCCGGCCTGCTTCAGTGCCTCCTCGACGCGCTCCTCCGCTTTCAAGATCCTTCCAGCGTTCACCACGTTCTCCAGGCACTGAGGGGACGCAGCTTTCGATTCTTAGACTTGTACTAACACTTACATTCTTCCCACGATAGAGGAAAAGTGAAAGCGACGACTAAAGCATATATTGTACCGCTGTGAAAAATTGTCATTCCCATAAACTGTTCCTTTAATTCTGCATGCACCCTCTCTTCGTGTCCACCAAATCGGGTTTGTCCTCTTCATCGAAATCATTCCGTGCACGCTCATGAATGATTCAAAGTGAAGCTTCTTCTATTTTGAAATGCGCTATGATAGGATTCCATGCCAAATTACAAAAGAAAGCATTCACTTTTGCACTTTTGCAGTTAGTAGTGGCTCTAAGCAGACAAAATATAAGTTTTCTTGAAGAATTTTGGCACATGTCATTTCAAATTCGGCAGCACAAGTTAATCCCATATTTTTTGGATCAGATAACATGAATATGGGGTTGGCTAGTAAGGGAGGAAAAGGCGCAATCGCATTGGGTATTTACAGTGAATAGACATTATTTTATTATGCAAAGGGAAACACATGGCTATTGACACAGATTCTAACCTTCGATACGTTCTCTCCTTTGGCATCTGGTGAAGTATGGTTTCGCATGTAGAAACCTCGCAAAGCACTACCGACGGGTTATTTGCCCAACTGCTGCTTCTCCTATTTCAAGTAGCTTCTCTGTCCGACTCTGCCGCAATTTTCGCTCTAGTCTTCGTCGTCCAAGTTCTGCCTGCGTTTCGGGAAAGGGGCAGAAGTTTGACGGCTGCTTCGAATGCAGAGTGGGCATGGTCTGTCGGGTTCAAGAATGGAGATTATGCCTCCAGAAACTCCATGTAAGCGTTACCAAAGAAATCTGGGACTTAGACTCGTTTGTGGGGTCGAGCATAATCCATGATATCTGCTGGTGAAGCACATGTACATGTGTAAGGGGCTCATCAAAGAACACCTATAACGTCGAAGATGTCACAAGCCCCTGTTTACCAGAAAACATTAGATTCCGTGCGCTGCCGAAATTATAACGGCGCATACTGAAATCGAAAAGCACCTGCCAAAATTGAATGGGAAAACCGCGAGGAGACGGGAGAGCTGCCGAATTTTAAAGGACATGGCGAAATTCGTCGGGAAAACCAATAATAATAAGTTGTTCCTGTTTAATACTAACATTTTACAATTTTCGAATGTGTGTAACTCCGGTAAGTAAATACCTCGCGTTCAATTCAGGCAAAATGGCGAATTGCAGAGATATCCAGTTAGGTTTAAATTAAAAATTCAAGAATTGAAAAAAGGTTGCAAAAGATGAGAGGATACCTGAATGATGACGAGCGTGTCGTCAATGCCGATCCCCAGGATGAGGAAAGGCATCAAATTATGGAGCTCCGCCGGTAAGAGTCCGACGTATAGGCACACCCCGAAGGCGCTCAAGATGGTCATTCCGATGGACATCACTGTGGCCAAGCCCAGGTAGATCTGGTAGAAATAATGAAATTTCGTCACCAGAGAAGTCCAACAATTTAGTATGAATTATTGTACGCTTGAAGGCAGCTGAACAAATTTGGAAGCTTGGAAGCTTGAATTTGTAAGCTTGAAGATTCTTTGTTCCTGAAGTCTGCTTTCCTAGTTTCTGGAACAGGACTAGAATGTAGTAGAATGTAATTATGCTTGCCTTAGCTATCATAATGCATGGAAACGTTTGGCTGTTTATTTTTGGTTCAAGTTTCACTTTCTATTGGTAACGTTTCTGAATTGGATTTTATGCTCAGAGCCGCTAAAATCTCTTTACGATCCTGAAATTGTATCCTATACAAATATCCTCTGTTTTGGGGCATCTGAAAGCATCAACACGTCTTACACTCATCCATTTTTTGTCAACTTTGGGCGATTATCAACGGTATTTTAACATGCCTGGATTTCCTTTCGTTCAGGAATGACAGGCAGATTTCATGCATCTTGCAACATTTAAAGATCCGTCCGTAAATCAATAAATCTCTTGGCAGCCCAGTAATAGGAAGCATATTCGGCAAAAGAAAATTTGAACTCACCCTTTGTTGCAAGAGGTTAAACTTCCCCATGGAGGCAGCCAGGTAGATCGTGATGAAGACGAATCCAAGGACGAAATAAATCGTGTTGTTGTCCATCACGGACGTGATCCCATCCCGGTAGCTGTTAGAGAAAACATCCTAGCACTGATGAAACATCCAAGTGGACAATGCATCCGGTCGCACGAAAGTTGGACCAAACATCCACTTGGAGGAACGAGGCTGCACCTGCGCGCGGAGGCGACGTAGACCTCCAGCCCCAGCGGCCGGGGAATGACGTTGTGGAAAATCGCATCGAGGAACTTCGCCTCCCACGGCTCAGAGATGGGATCAATCTGCGGACACAATACTAATAAATGTCATTGTCATTTGTTTCCGTGTCAAGAACTTATTTAATTAATTGATATGGTGAAAAACATTTCATTCTGTTGAGAATGAAATGTTGAATGATTCATCGTGCAAATTGTAACATTTATGGGGGGAAAAAAAAGAAGATTTCAGTAATGTGGTCGCTGTCATGCATTGCTTCGAGCGGCGAGCTTTTCATTGGAAAAATATTTAACAGAGGATTTGAATATGGAGGAGTGGCCATTTTCCATTTTATCGCAATTTGTCTCACGTGCCAGCCAAATCTCGAGAGGAAGTTCTCCTCATCCTCAAAATATGTCGGTTACCGTGTCTGGATTCCGGCGTATCACAGGAATTTCAATGCCTATTACTGGAATTTGGAATAATAATGAGATTACATATGTTGAACGTTTCAAGTACGGACGTTTTTCATTGCTCCCTTTCCAAGTTCTGTTTGTAGTAAAAGATCTACAAGGTAATAGGAAACCAACCTTCTAAGTATCTATATTGAAAACTATTTCATTTTACTTGCCCTGTTGACACCACTTCATGTTGTTTGCCAAGTAGATTTTCACATACTCTCAGACTCTTGAGAACAATATTGGTTTCCATATTATGACCGTGTCTGCATGGGTGATACCAAGACATGCCA
Organism: Darwinula stevensoni; assembly: GCA_905338385.1. NCBI lineage: Eukaryota > Metazoa > Arthropoda > Ostracoda > Podocopida > Darwinulidae > Darwinula > Darwinula stevensoni. Next base: position 136,288 of record CAJPEV010000298.1, read on the forward strand.
GTGACGGTACAAACAACATCAAACGCCATTCACCCGACTTACTCTTTGCCCCTGGAGATTGGTAATGTTCGTCCGGTCCTTGAGGATGTAGACGCTCAGGACGGCCGTGGCCCCCACAACCCGTCCTTCGGCATCACGCTCCACGCCCGATAGTATCACGTCTACGTCTCTCATCGACCTACAGTCATGCGATACCCATGCATCACATTATCAATGTTCCATGAACAAGCACTTCTAGTAAACATGTCTCAATGTATTTAATAATTGCACATAAAGCAATTTTTTCGCCTCTGCATATTATTATGATGTGTTTGGACAATATGCTACACATTTTCAGAGTGATGAATCCCGCAAAAACTTCCAGTTTGTGGCGAAAATGGCCTAAAGCTATAATTGCAAGCGAATGGCATATTGTTTCCTGAATTTCTCTATTTTGAAATGGAAATTTTAGGTCGTTCCCTTATTTTTTTACTATTGCCAATTTGTCCAACATCATTTCAATCCAAGGTCAATTCGCCCCAACGATATCTCTCAAACGATTCTCTCATTAATGAGGCTAACAAGAATGAGAATGCTCAACCTCGCCAAAAGCAACGCGATCAAAACTCAAGCGGCAAGACGTTATTGAGAGAAAAACGCCAAACTTACTCGTCATCAAGCGCCCGCGTGATTTTATCCCGTATCTCTTCCTTGGTGATGGCACTGAAATCGAAATCCTCATCCCACAGAAGAAGGGAGCTGGAATAGATGCACTTATCCTCGTACATGATCTTTTCCTTTCCCTTCTCATCTCCTCCAAAAACGTCCTCATTCGAATCCTCTTTCCAACCATAACTGTAGTCGTCATATTGCGCGGATTCTCCAGTGATTTCTTCTGGTTCTGGCTGGGCTGCTTTCGTTTTTGCTGCTGCTGGCATTGCATATCCAATTCTTGATGTTGCTTCAGTTGCTATCGTTGTTGTGTTTTCTGTTGACATTGACGCGGATGACGATAACGCTTTTGTTACTGTTGTAGTAATTGTTGTCAACGGTGCTGTAGTTAGTATTTTGGCAGTTGCTGTTGATAATTTTGTCGTTGCTGTTCGTTTTAATCTTGCAGTCGTCGTCGACGGCGCTAGCGTTCCTTCAAGTCCTCCGTGTCCCGTCGAATCAACGCCCATCGAAACCTCTTGCCAATGCAAGGGAATACTTGTGGCTTCAGTAGGCGACATTTCCTCAAATCCATCTTCCGCTAAAACAAAAGGAAAATTATAATGTGAATCACTTTAGAGATTCATTGAACAAGAGAATCATTGATAATATCGATGAATAATGCTTAATAATGAAGGTTTCATATTAATTACAGATGATTCATTCATAACAATTAATAACGAATTATTAATAAATATTTTAATTTAGGACGAAATTTAGGCTTCACCAATCCAAAACATGAATATACTCAACTAAATCAAATGGTGAACTGAACCCATGGAGACTCATGCAACTACTCGCCGTTGACGGACATACCTTGACGCTGGTGGACACTGGACTCATCTGGGCTCAACAGGTTCGGGGTGCCTCTTTTCCTCCTTTTCTCCTTGATTTTTCCTTCCAGAAATTCGTCTGGCCTGTATTCGTTAGCAGGAATATTCATTCAAATTAAAAAGGGATGGTATGTGCCTGATTTGTTCATTCCAATAAGAAAACTCATTTTATAAAATTGGGTCGTTTTGTTCTATTAGCATTAAACATTTACCTGGCACAAACGTCCACCCATGCAAATCCCCCGGCTTCCACGGATCGAATTTTCCTGTCCAGAGCCGCCATCTGCAAAAGTTCAAGGGACTTTTCTCATAACTTTGAAGCATTCCCCTCACATATTTGAAGCAGTTCTCTCAATATCTGAAATATTCCTTATAAAATGTTTTCAGCATTATCTTTACATCATAGGTATTCCTCTCATGTATTTGAAAAATACATTTTTCATTTTTATGAAGCATTAAACTCAAACTATCAATAGAAGCATTCATTTCAAATATTTGAAGCATTCCTCTTACACATTTGAAACCTTTCCCTTACGTATTTGAAATATTCAGGCGTGAGGACGTTCGGACCCGCAACGATCACCTGCTCGTACCGGACCCCCTCGGGGAAATTCTCCCGGATCCACATATCGGTCTGGTACAGGGGTGCCTCGGGGAGGAACCACGTCTCCACGTTCTCCGAGTTATACATCCGCCAGAAGAGGAGCCCCGAGCTGAGGCCGGAGGAGAGGGCCACGGAGGCGAGGATGAAGAACCACGGTCTGCGCGCTAGCAAGACGCCGAGTCTGCGCGGAGAAATGGCAGGTTGGGAGGCATTGACATCTTCAAGAAAGACATTGAAAGGATTGGTGAGAACTTTTTCCGGAATATAAAGTACTTCTCTGAAATCAGTCCGTACTAAACCGCCCAAGCATTCCCTATCGTTTCCCTATGTTATCGAATCAACGTTAATTGGTTCCTTGTGCCCGACCCCTTGAGCCCGAGTTTCTCCCTATCTGGCATTACCCCATAAAACCTATGGGAATGCCAAATAAGGAGAAACTCTCATGGTTCCTCACGGAACCATGAGAGAACCAGAAACCAACCACAGAACTCTCATGGTTCCCGGCTTTACGTTTTTGGACTAATTACAATCTTTACACCGTACGGAGAGATCTGGGTCTACCTGAACGCTTCCGCAAAGACTTTGATGAGTGCCGTTATCAACGAAGGTGGGGTCTGAAGCCATATCGGCCGGGGTGTTGGAGGTCGGTGGAGCTGGCAAAGTGATGGTCAAGGATCTTAGAAAGGACTGGAGAGATTGAGATCGGTCTGTCGTTGGTGGGATTTTTTTTCCTGCTGTCTTTCTTGTGGATTGGTATTATTCTAGCGATTTTGACCCATTGTTGGTGCGGTGGAATGCCGAATGCAAATATTTAGATGTTGGATAAAGCTTGGTGTGGAGACGTGCGAGTTTCTACAAGAGTTACTGAGTTACTACAGGGTAGTTACTGAGTAACTCTATTCTGGATAAGCAAGCTAGAAACGGTCATGAATTCCAATGACCTCTCCTCCCATTCTTATTCCTTACCCCGCCCCCCCCGCCCATTATCCTTTTCCGACCTATCTCTTCATTCCCTTTTGCTTTTGTCGTGAGACAACCCTAGTGTGTGTTTCACCCTTTTACCCACTTTTCGTAGCCCTTTTCCAATATTATTCTAATTTTAATTAACCACTCTCATCATTTTTACCTCACGCGCCTTCACTCCTAGTTGACATTTATTCCCCCCCCCCACCCCTTTTTTTCTAACACATTTTATTTTCCCTTTATTCTGGGCATTTTCCTGAAAACAATTGGATGGCTCTAAAATTATAGGTGCTGCACCTCTTTCCCGATGACCAATGGCAAAACGTGCTGTCGAAAATATCAAAAGGGAAACTTGGGGGAATATGGTCATTGGGGTAATATGGCCCTTCACAAGGAATCCCCTTATAGACTGAATAATTAGTTTGGGCGAATTTAAAAAATAGTTCTATCGAAGAGTACATGCAATTGTCGAAATGTGTAGACCTGTTCATCAATCCAGTTCCCACAGGAATTCGGGATACATCGATGTCTTAAAAGTCATATGCATACGATTCTTTGACTCATCACCGTGGAACCAATATGAGCCTTGAGCAACATAAGCGTATATTTCCTAATAGCAGTATGGATACAAAAACCATTACTTCTAAGTTCTTCTATGGTCTCTGCAGAATGCTTGTGCAAAGTGCTAGCCCCTTCACTTGCGGTTTGTAGGCAGTGTTGTCAATTTTGTAATGCGAGCCAATATGGGGAAATATGGCCATCTCGATATGGGGTAATATGGACACATCCTTCATTTCATGTTAGCACCGCACAGACCTATTGATACTGTCTGCATCCTTTCGTGTGGGATCTCAGACTGCAAGAGATCATCCAATGCACTTCCTCTGGATATATGGATAGACGTACTGGACATCTGGACGAAATATGCAGTACATGAGGAGGCCGTGCATGAGGGTATGCTTATGCACCTCCTTCTGCATCGCTTGACATTCTCCAGAAATTTTTGTTGCACGAAACTTGAATGCAAGTAAATATCCCTCGTAAAAATAGGACATTCTGTGGTTTTTGGCACTATTTATCCATACATGCAAAAACAACGCAACATTTTTCCTGCAATGTAAGACCTCTTATTTTACACTCGTAGCGCATAGTCACTTTAATCGATGCTTGATCATTCCTCTTACACATACACAGTCTCTAGATATTGTCTCCCAATCACGTGCATTGTTACTCAAAAGCAAAAGCGTTGCAATCCTGTTTTCCACAACGGTTCCTCGAGTCAGGTAATGATGTCGACTTCTTTGTTTGTCCTCGGTGCAGTTAATGTTTCTTTTTCAACTGCTGAGAGTCCTTTATCATGTTTCAAGGTACTCAGCATGTTCCAGCACATTTCACACGTTCCTGGACAATCTGGAGTTGTTTTTCAGAAGTGGCCATATTCCCCCAACTATAGTGTTAATATGGCCTCTTGAGACCAACTCAAAAAAGACCCAAAGACGCCATAACCATGGTTTTTTTTGCATACGCCTTGCTGGCATTTAGCAAAGGAGATATCAAGCAATATTTTAGAAACATTGTAAAAGTCAAATTCAACCTTGATGGACCATGATGACCAGGTTTCATTTTGTAGGGTCATATTCCCCCAACAATAGGGGTAATATGGCCTCTTGGGACCCATGTGAAGAGGTCCCAAATACTCTTTTCCCATTTACTTTTCTGCACGGATCTTGTTGGGAATAAATAAAGGAGACATCAATCAATATTTTCTGAATATTGGCAAAGTTTAATTTCACCTAGACGTGACGCTATAACCTGATTTCATTTTTGGTGTCCATATTCCCCCAAGTTACCCTATAGAACTTTCCGGCGCGGGATGGTAAGGAGGCACGGCCTCCCGTCCCAGCATGACGCTGCGAGGGAAAACTGGGAGGCACTGCTTCGACGGTTCTGGGGTGTCCTTTTCAGTTTCCCTTAAAAGGTGCCCCTTTTCAGTTGAAATGAACGTCCCTGAACCGAATTGTGTTCCTTTTTTTGGCATTTGTGCATTTATTTATTTTTTCTTTCTTTTTTTTGTTTTTGTCAGTTTTTAAAAATGTTCAGCTAAAAGAATAAGAACACTTACATATTTGGCGATGAAAAGTAAATTAGATGCCAACTTCACAGTTTTTTGCACTTTTATTTGAAACTTGACACGCTGATCCTAATTGAGTCACCCTATATGCCTACCGAATTTCATCCGAATCGGCAGCCACCAATCAGATTGACAACTCGTCAAAAACGATAGCTTTTTTCTCCCCATATCTCCTTTCCCACGTATGTGAATTTCATCTTGAAACAACGATTCACTTGCTCACAAAATGAAAAGTAAAAAATTTGTTCCATCTTGATATGTTGTGCTTTCCAAATTTATAAACCGAATTATCTCAACAATTTACTGCATCATACCGAAAGTTTGGAAGAGAATACAAATTTCTTTAGATATTAAGGTTACGCACTGATGGAGAAAAATTTCCTGTCTAAGCTATTTTCTGGATCCATTTTTTCCCGGGAAGAGGGAAATCCTCTTATATGATGAATGCCCAACGAAAGAAAATGAGTTTTCAGGAACCCATTCGTTCTCACATGACCTCATCATCGGGTCCACCTGCTTAAGCTTGATTTGCTTGGGCTTGGTTTGCTTGAGATTAATCTGCTTGGACCTGGACTTACTTGTGGAAAAGGGACTCGGAGAGGCCGTGGACGCGACGGCTGATTCTTCGCATCAAGTCTATACGCATTTTCGGGATGTTTGGAGGAGATGCGGCTTCGGGATGCTGTGACACTTCCGGTTTATTTCCGGTTTATATTTGGCTCACACGACACACACCTCAATGCTCACGTCTCCTCCTACCTGCTAGAAAATCAGTAAAATTTGTACTTGGCAAGTAAACAATATTTGATGCAATTCATTCTCAACTGAGACGTAACTAGGGTGGGCCAAGGGAGGGCCAAGGGCGGGCCAAGACCCCCCCCCCCAACAAGAAAATGCACAGGTTCAACATCCGAGCCTAGCAAGAATCCAAGCGCTTATGACCCCGCAACCGCACTATTCTTCGACATCTCGCCGAGACGGCGAGAAAAACCAGCCAATTTCCAGGAATGACGAAGGCTCAATCTCCTAAATCACGGCCTTCGACCGCGACCCCAACCACAGGGTAACTCATCCCATGCGCCAACAATTCCCTCGACCGCCTTGCAGTTGTTCCACCCTCTCCGACCCGGCGACCATTCCAATGGATATTGTTGCAATGTGTCTATGGCAACTTCTTAGGATTCTCTTAGGATTAGGATTAGGATTTGTCCTTATTATGCTACAATGGGTGCAATTATGCATGGCTCAATTCCATCAGAGACCTTCTTTCACCCATTAGTTTTGAGGTTATTCAATTAAATTTATAATATATAATATATGGTATGATATGGTAAATTTATACAAAATATGAAAACTACCTATGAAGCACAAAAATTACAATTACAATCACGAAAGAGCTCAAAAATGCAAAAAAAATGATATTGCGATAGCTGACTTAATTTAGGTCTGAAAAGGTTAATTTTACATACCAGCGGCACAGATCGAAGCTGTTTTAACCAGGGAAATCAAATCGGTCCTCAAACATTTAGAGTTACGAGGTCAGTTCGCACCGGTCCATGCAACACCTGCAGCTATCAAGTACCAGTACTCCCTCAGTACTCCCTCGGTACTCAATCAGTACTCAGAAGCACACAGCTATAGACTAGCACCGAGGAGGTCTGCAGGGTTCCGTCCTCCACTGAGAATGTTACGTAAGTCGCACCCCATTTAACTGAAAGCTCATCATCTCGAAGCAATTAAATCAGAATGAGATTGTCATTTTCTTCTGACTTCATACCTCGTGAATCAGACTTAATTGCGGGCGATCTCGAGTGACGATGGAAATCCAAGCCTTATCCTTGGGACTCCGATGTTCCTTCTCCGTCTGCTATCGCAGATTGCATAAACCAAGCTCCCAATCTTTGCGTCCGTGATCGCAGATTGCATAAACCAAACTCCCAATCTTTGCGTCCGCGATCGCAGGTCGCATAAACCAAGCTCCCAATCTTTGCGTCCGCGATCGCAGGTCGCATACACCAAGCTCCCTCTCGCCATTCTGGAACTCTCCAGTTGCATACAGAAACCCCCAGTTTCATGTTAAGCTTGTTTCTTGAGTTGTATGAAAATGGATTTCTTCTGTTTCGCTTTCCTTTGATATCTATTTCCCGACGAGGAATTAGCGACTGCAGAAATTCGCCTCGACATTTCTGAAACGCTGAAGCAACCGTCAAGCCGCATCGCATCCCTCCAGGGCCAGTCACGGCCTCCCTCAAGGGCGAAGGGGTCAGCCCTCTACATTATCATGGAGATCGGCTCCAATACTTATCGGCGGTACGTGACGGGACTGAACGTCGAAGATGAAAATTTCCTCCCAACTTCGCTGCAATTTTCGCGGCTTCGATTGGCCATTAATCAAGGCGGGATTGCTGGTTGAGTCAGCACCGATCCGCGTCGTAATTCCCCCGTAATTGCCCAGATTGCTCTTCTTGAGCCAGATGGTTATTATCGCAATCCCGGATTCGGATCCGATTCCCAGGGCAATCTGCATTTTGCAGATTTTCAAAAGTAAAAATCTGATCTGTCTTAATTTGACTGGTAAATCGCCGATAAGCTTC
>CAJPEV010000299.1:0-94824 GCA_905338385.1 Darwinula stevensoni
GATCACATGCTTCAAATGTGTCTCGAACGTCAGAGGTTTGTTGCGTGCATGAGCTGGTAATATCTTCGTATTCTACAGCTGAAAGCAGAACGACCACCATAGAATGAGGCTGTACATATTGAGGGATGGCTTGGTTGTTGGGCAGGGAAGTTTACTTACATCTTCGCTTCGTGTCTTTTCCTCGTAACTTTTTCTCATACCTTTTCCTTGGGCGTTTTCCTCATACGCTTTCCTTTTGCGTTTCCTCGTGCACTTTCATGAGCGGCGTAGCGTCTGGGGCTAGAATTGTCACTTTTCAGAAAAATTAGCAAAAGTAATGGAAGATATTGTAACAAAACTCACAAACCAGCGCAAGTTCATTCATGCACTCATGTGTCATCTGCTTTTGTTTTCATGTAAAAAAAAAATTAGGAAAATGAGGCTTTATAAACACAAAATTTTACAAACAATTTGAGATAGGGAAAGGAGAAAAAATACTGTTTTTCTGCTGTTAGACAGTCTGGTAATTTTTGGTATCAAGCTAAATTTAGAGATAGTGCACTTCTCTTTATGAACTTTTGTTTTCTTACCATGTGAGGGATTGCAAAAAAAAAAAAATCAGAGCGGGTCACCATGAACCACGAGGGATCTATGATGCCACAATATTATATTATATTGCAGTTCTTGACGTTCTTGAAGTAAAAAAGAAAGTTAGTCTTAGATGAGAGAGATAAAAAGTCACAAAAGTGAGAATAGGTACAAAATTAGCACTTTTAGCACCCCTTGTGACAAAATACGCTTGGAAGTTAGAAATAGCATAGTGATGATATCAGAAATATTAAATATTGTAAGCAGCAAATATTGTAAGAGACTTAACAAGGCAGTTCACGAATCCCCATGGCTCACCGAGCCCAAAGGTCCATCGTGCCCCAAAGGACACCATGGACCGTTTGGACATAAACATTTTAATGTGTATCATATGGACATAGACCAGTGATGAGCAACCTTTTTTCGCCTGCGGGTCGCAAGCGAAGCGTTCGCCTTCCTGGCGGGCCGCACGTATTTTTTTAAAAAATATTTTTAAAATTTTAAGTATTTTAAATAGTGAATTACGGGTTTCATGCCTGCTGGGCACCAATGCCAACATAATCGAAAGCGTGGCTTAGTAAACCAGGTGCAAAATTTGTTATTTGAATGCCCACGAAGATCATGAATATCATGTTTAATGCGACACTTGGCTCTCTTTTTCTTTCGCAAGTTTTTCTATGTGTAAGTTTCTCAATGCGAAACGTTGCGATGCGCGGGGAACTTTCCACGCGTTCATCATTCAGCAAATTCATTTTTTTTAAAGAATTGTTCACAAACGTCGGTGCTGCCGAACAAGCTTGACTTCTTCAAAGCATGGCGTGATGGTTCCGGGAAACTCCTTGCTGGCAAGTAGAGCCGATAAAAGTCAAGAAACTCCGTCTGAAGCGCTGGAAATCTTGAAAACGGGACCGAAATTCATCTTTCAGGCGCCGAGTCTCTTCATATTTCACAGAAGCATCTGGGTTCTCCTTCCTCGAGGTTTCAAAACGAACAAGGTCACTGGAGCGAAGTCGTGATTCCCACAGGGACAACTTCATTGAGGGTAATGTCGATCAAAAAAGCAAAATCGCACATCCAGTCATGATCACCGAATTCCTTCATATCTAAAAAAAAAAAGCTCAATTTCTTCCTTCAAATCATAAACTCGCTTGAGCATCTTGCCACGGCTTGAGCATCTTGCCACGGCTTAGCCATCGCACTTCGGTATGATAAAGCACGTCTCCATAATCAGACTCCAAATCACTAATTAGCTCTCTGAATTGGCGATGATTCAGCCCCTTAGACCTGATGAAATTAATCAGCTTCACAATGACTGCAACAACATTTGCCATCCTCGAAGATTTTTGCACACGAGTGCTCTTGATGCAACAGTGCAATCAAATCACGAGAGTTTGTCAAGCTTCTTGCCGACCGTTGATGGAGCTCCTTCTGTCGCAATCCCACTCAGTATTTCCATTGACAGTCGCTCCAGCACTTTCTTCAGCATGCGCTTTCTTCAGCATGCGCTTTCTTCAGCATGCGCTTTCTTCAGCTTCTTCGTGCAAATCTGCACTGGTCGTTTCATCATTGCCACCGTGCTTGCCAGCTCCTCGGCTACGTTAAATTCAGCACGAATCCCTCGAACGAACACAACCAGTTGAGCTGCATCAGACTCATCAGTCCTCGCATCCAGTGCCAGCAAAAACCACTTGAAAGTTGCAGCCCTGCATTTCGGGGTGACTTCAATGTTCTTTGACATATCATTCACTACCCTCCTGTCCACGGTAAACCTCGACAGGATTGCTTTTGAAATATGTTCGAAATAATAGCTTTCTTCTCGGGAAATGCAACATCAGCCACAGCTTGCAGGAATTCCTTCGCCATCGCTAAATGCCTTCATGCGTTTTGCCAGGATTTTGGAGATGAAGTAACTGGCATGTACCGAAGTGTCTGCCTCAGAAGTGGCTTCCTTGAAAAGATTTTGTCGTGTCTTGAGGCATGCTTTGCTTCATGATGTCCTTCAGCATTATATTCTTTAAGAACAGCCATAGGTTCATTGCAAATCAGGCATACTGCCGCTCGGCGAAGAAATGCTCTGTGGTCCAAATATCGTTGAAATTGCGGCATTCATCTCCAACTTTGTGCCTTTTTTTTCTAAACCCATGCCTGAAGTTCAGGACCTGATACTCTTAAAAATGGCACAGAATAAAAAAAGAGGAAACCTTCCTAAGTATGCACACGAAACTATCTATTCGCGCTATATATCCGTCCCTACCTTTGCTGTGAAGGGGGGGGGGGATTTTTTTCATAGGTCACAAAATACCAAGCAAGCCACTTCCTCAAAGAGCAGTGATACGGTGACCGAGAAGAGTGAAGGGATATTTGCAGCTGTGGCGGAAATATAGCTTTAATGTTTTATTTCTTGGTTCCGTTTCTCCTGTAGTGGGCAACTGAATCCTCGAGTGCACGTGCGCTCGACGCCGGATGATAAGAAAAGAAGAAATTCAGTCGGCAAGGCCGCCGCGGGCCGCGGGTTGTTCATCGCTGATATAGACTGTGCTGCAGAGTTTTATTTGTGTGACATGTTTAGGAACGTATCAAACTATATATCGGCAAATTTTCGGGGAGTTTGTCGTAAAACTGCATCTTTGAGAACGAAAAACTTAAAAAAATTGTCCACGGTGCCCCACCCTCCTAATCCTCTCCTGCAATGTCCTCCATCGCATGTTCAAGTCGTTTTCCATGGACGTAAGGATAGGGAACGGCCTCGACGTGGGGCGATGGAGGGGGGAAGGGGGGGGGAGGGGAGGGGGATATCATAGTGAAAGATGGTGGGACGATGACGTCAGGCAGGTCCGATAATGATTTCTTTCCCTACTGTTTATTTAGCTGCTTGTGGCATTTTTTCTTGCTTCTGTGTGTTCGTCCACGGTATTAATAAGTAAAAAAGAGTAGGGTACAGAATTGAGCTGAAGTTTCTCCCGAAATCGGACCGAGAATGGTCTGAAAATCATTTTTTTTTTTCGCTCTGGGCCAAAACATACTCACGATAAGACTCTTAGGATGAAAATCCATAATATCTCAAGGGTTTGCTGACGTGAGTCGAGCGGGAATTTTTTTTTTCTTTTACTTCTGGGAAATCCTCAGGAGATCTCCGAAGAAAGGCGCAAAATCCTCGCGTTCTGTGTCTTCTGCGATGAGAATTTTTTTTTGCAAAAATGTTTGCAAAATGCTGAGTTCTCCGAGAAAAGCGAACAAGTCGGGAAGATCCCTTTCAGCTTTTTGAATTGACGGGTGGAAAGGAAAGGAAAATTATGCGATGAAAATTTGGCACAAACTCTTTGATCAAATGCGATTTGCGCGTCTCGAAGACAGGAATTCGCAGTGCAGTCGAAGAGCTTTCCATCGAGTTTCGATTTTTTTTAATATCTGGACCGATCGACGGGATCGCAGCGATCCGAGATCGGTTCGATCAGAAGCGTTGTCTCCCGTCTGAAAATTATCATAGTTATCATAATTATCATGGTTATAGTTATAATTATAACTATAACCATGATAATTATGATAAAATAGTTATAATTATCATAGTTATAATTATCATAGTTATAATTATCATAGTTATAATTATCATAGTTATAATTATCATAGTTATAATTATCATAGTTATAATTATCATAGTTATAATTATCATAGTTATAATTATCATAGTTAATCCGGACTCAACAAATCTTCGATTCTGCAACAATTGTAAAAAAAAAAGAGAGAAACGACTCGTGTTGTGACAGCGAATTGTGACGTTTCACGGTGACAAAGCTTCTCCTCATCTGTCATCGTCAAGGAGTTTTTTTTTTTTCCAGGATAAAATTGCCGCCTCATCCACCAGATTCTCCGTTTTTCCTTCAACAAAACTTTTTGGCTGTCAGGCTGTTTTTCTTCCCACCCAGTTTCCTGTAAATAGCAGTGAACACTAACAAAAAACTAAACCATAGCGAACGTGAAGCACAATGAGGCACAATGAGGCACGATGAAGCACAATGAGGCATCACGCAGCCGACCCGATTCCCTCCCGCTGCGATGATTTGACCAGGTGGTTCTCAGGTGGTTCTCAAGTGGTGATGCAAAAACCGTTAAAAGGGGATTTCACGCCGTGAACTCTATCGACTCGTCAAATTCCCCTTTCCTCAACCCTATTCCGAAATTCGACAACCTCTGAGAGCATCTCGGAGGAACGAAACCGAGCATGCTCCTTACCCTCAGACCACAAAATCGCTCCAGCAAGTTTGAAGCCCCAACTATTGATTGGAGAGAAAACTTTCTTCCTTTTTTTGATGTAAGTTTCGTTCCAATATATTTTCTCCTCGCCGTAAGAAAGTTATGAACTTAGTTACGGACGAGCGAGATACGTGCCCTTCCCGTCGCTGCCGGTGCAAAAATGAAACATGAATGAATTTATCCGTGAAAAATGAAATTAGCTGTCTTTTATATATGCTGATCGTGCCGGCTCCGGTCTCGTCCCCCACGGTTGCCGGATGTCGTGCCGGAGTCCCGTCGGATTCACACGGTTGCTTCTGCTTTTGTATCGATGCCTGGGTCTTCCATTTTTAACGCCTTATGCATTTTTTGCACGGAGTTCACGGAATGTGGTGAGAATGAAACAGAGATTAGCGATGATCGATCGATGCGATGGGATATCCGCTTATCGAGCCCGAACATCCCTGGATTAACGGGATGACGTCACACACGCGCATTCGAATTCCGGAGGCAGTCCGTCCGCCGACCTCGTCGAGACGGTGAGAGAAACTTAGGCCTAACGTCGTAAGTCTTCACCGAGAAGTCTCGAAAATCCCGAGAGAGAACCGTTATCTGCCTAATTGGCCTCGCAAGTCGCGGGTTGAGATTCTTTTGAGCGGAAAACGGAAAGCCTGACCCGAATACAGTTCATGGATTGGGCCTAGGCCTAACGTCTTCCCGTTACTTCTCAATGTGACCGTAACTTATTATGAATCATTTCATTAGAATATTTCATAGATTTTTTCTCCCAGCCCATTGTGACCTCAGGGTAACGTACCACTTTTAAATGTGCTCTTACTTGAACAAATATAAATAAGAATAGTGCATCCCATTTATTTTCAAAGAATGTTTGCAACAAAAAAAAATCGTTTTCCCTTCAGAAATTAATTTGGCCGATGCATAAAGAGCCCCGTGGAGAGGAAAAAGCGGGGGTTACGAGAAGCCTTTGAAAATGGCTTTCCCTCTACTCCATAAAAACTTAAGGACGCATCGATTTTGATCGATCCCGCGGAGGCGGACACGCGGCAAACCCGCAGATGCGAACGAGCAAGGGTCGCTCTCGTTGAGCTTTCCCCGGTCGATGCGCCGAGAATGCGTCGAACCGATCGGCCGGATTTATGGAGGCGGTCGCTCGTCGCTTCGGGGATGCGATTTAATCGAGGGAAAGGCAGATTCATTCCCGAGAAAAAAAAAAAAATTTTCGACCTGCAGGGCAAATGAGATTCATTCCGTCCCCAATTCCCCCCTACATCGCAGCATGCATTTTTCTCTCGAATGATATCGATCCCAAAACGATGACATTTTAAACCTGGGCGAGGGGACGGATTTTAAGCTTCAGGGAATTCCAAATGGCCTCAGCCGTCTCAAGCAATCGCTTATGGTGAAAAATTTGAGGCATTTCCTCCCAGGCATACAAGTAGCCTTAAACCAGCTACACATTGGATGAAGTTCAATTGCATGTTTTTCTAATTTCTCGCGTTCGCTAATCAGTACATCAAAAACAATTGGGCGCATGGGGGAGCAGGGAAGTTTGTATTTTCAGTATTTTGTTTTTAGTATTTTATTTCCAGTTTTGTGTTTTCATTCACTTCAGCTCTCGGAAAGAGCTGATATGGTAAACAGCTGCTTACCTCATGATTTTCAGTGTTTGCCTGCAGAATTATCAGTGCTGCTTTGAATCACCACCATTGTTTGCACCAGTTATCAAATATCTACAAGCAAGCGTAGAGAATGAAAAGCGGATTGAACGAGAGTGAGATACAGGGAAAAATAAAAATAAAAACTGGATATCTATCAGCTAATGCCGACGGTGATGGGTGATCTCGATTTATTTGAGAAGCATGACGTGACTGAAAAAAAAAGGCGGTGAACTCGCATAAGGACCTTTTGGAACAATCGCACCACCTAGTGGCATCCTCGGTCAGTTCCTCTCAGCCAAATGCAACGACTATCAAATAAAAAGGGGAGGGGGACTATTTGCCAAATTTATAGAAAATTTCAAAATGCTTCAGGTGCTTCAAATTCAGGAGCTTTTGAAAGACGAAATGCTATAAATCGAAAAATCGCAGTGGACAGGCAATTACTCGTTGTTCAGTCATTTTGGCTGGTTGAAATATGGCCGAGCGAAGATGGCAGAAGACCAATTTGGCATATGTTATTGCGAGTGATTTGCATTTATTAAATTAAGGACTGGCAGTTTATTTGAGTAGATGCTTGTGCTTTTCACGAGTTCCCAAGTTGCTCTTTGAAAAGTCGAAGTTCACGATCTGGCTAAAATGTTAATGGATAGTTAGGCTTGAGTTCTGCAGAAAACCAAAAGCATTATTTTTTTTTCGAAGTCGAGGCAGCTGTAATAACATGTGGTTTGAGACATAAAAATTTTCTGCTTTTAAGGCCGCCTCCCACCTGCACTCAAAAGACCGCCCTCCCACCTGCCTTCAAAAGACTGCCTCCCACCTGCCTTCAAAAGACCGCCTCCCACCTACGCTCAGTCGTGCTATCGCTTATTTCCTGCGACTCGATGCTTAAATTTGAAACATTTTTGCATTTGTAGCACTAGGTGAATTTTTTTTAGTTTGCAGAAGTCTTTCTAATTCGTATCTCTTGTGCAGATAAACATTAAGCTCGTAAGTAAAGAACCGATCCCTTAATTTTTTAGACGCGACGCAGACGACATTCGTTTTGTCATTCCCGACACCATCGGCGGAAAATCCCGTGACGTGACGTGACGTGACGTGACGCGGTGGGACAGCGAGCCCCTCGCCGCTCCCCCCGGAATCTTCTTGAGTCATCGTGACGTCACGCGCGTATCAAAATTGCGTTTCATCCGAGAGTGGCGCACTCAGATTCCTTGGTGAAACACACTCAAGATTAGGTAATTAAATAAACGTAAGATTGGATCATCTTAAATATTAAAATATTTAAAACTTGGATAAAATAGGATAATTAAATAAATGCGACCGCGGAATTTCGCAAGCGATGTTGCCATCTTGGTCGTGCCTTTTTCTATTGACAAAATTTTCCACCCGATTCTCAACTCCTGGGATGAATTAGTAATTATTTACGAGAGAGGGTAGTTGATGCTTGCAGCACGCAATTGAGGGAGGCTTGCGATGACAACACGCCCTTCGACGAACCGTGAAGTCACCGCGGCGCAGTTAACTGGCAAAACTCCAGAAGGGGCGAAAATAAGATGAACGAAAGAAATAATATAATAATATTCTGAAGAATATGCTGAGAATTTTCGCCCCATTGCGAAGATGTTGAAACGAGATGTAAAAGGAAATGAATTAATGGATAATTTACATCGTATTCTCGATGAATTAAATTCTCCATCCTTTAAATTCAGGTTTCGAAGCAGGTCATTTGCACGGAAAAGGAATTGAATTTAGTCTTATCGCAAGTCGACTTGCATTTTCTCTTCCGTTTCTTTCGGGCGATAAATGCATGATGCCACTTTCCTGCCGAATTATCTATGAACTGCGGAAACAGCTTGGAATAAAAGCGACTAAAAGGCAGCCGACGCGATCCCGCAAGATGCAGGAATCGACGCGAATATGCAAAAGACGATGAAGACCACGAAGGAACGATCGAGTGGGAATGATGAAGTGATAAAATCCGAACGATTTTTTTGGAAGGTATCATTCATCACCCAGAATTCATCGGTGAGGTGGGTAATGACAAGCGTTTTTTTTTTTTAACTCTTTACAACGATAAAAAAAAAGAAGCTTGTATATGACGTCTATGGTTGCTAACCGCCTCTAGCTGCCCTCCCTGACATCTGGCGGGGATGAACGCCATTAACTCCAGCGTTCGACCGGAGTCCTGGGACCATGTGCTTCTAAGGACCCTCGTTAAGCCTAAGTTGACGCGTTGACGCAATCCTGTTAGCCCACCCGCGTGCGTCACGCGGAGCTTTATGGAACTGTCTGCATTGTGACGTCATCGAAACAGGCCGGCTCTGGGAGAACGTTTGCTCAAGTCCATGTCTCATTTTTCATTCCAGCCTCTCTCTCTCTCTCTTTTCTCTCTCTCTCTCTCTCTTTTCTCTCTCTCTCTCTCTCTTTCTCCCGCCTTCTGTCTCTCTTTCCCTCTCCCTCTCTTTCTCTTTCTATGAATAATGGCGTTTCAAAACATGCATGTGACAAATTGTATTGCACCTCCCTCGCAGTTGGTGCTTGCCCTGGTTTTGGCCTTTGTCAGAGTCTGAAGACAGTCGGATCGGAAAGAACTTCAGCAAACGTCGAGACTTTACTTTCCCCGCAAATGATGTCCTTTCATCGACGAGGAAAACGACTCATCGACCGCGATTCCTTCTATCGAACGTCATCAACTTGCACGAGGAAAATATTTGCCCTGAGAAAAGTTATTCGATTCGAAACTGCCGCACATAAGTACTTGTTTTAGGGTCAAAGGATCAGCCTGGTCCTTGTTTCAAGGTCTGTTTTCAGGTAGAGTTTTTATTCGGAGACTGACAACTCAAAATCATAACAAGGATATCAATATTTTTCAAAACGGGGGAATTCTGAGAGTATTCATTTAATGTCTGCACTTCGTAAACATTCAGCCCATGTGAAACCCTCGTTACATTTGTAAAATTCCCCCGGATTGTTTGAGCTACAGCGATAATGTATTCATGGAAATTTTCAAGTATTTAAAGTATGGAATTTAGCGAGAAATCGAGGCCAAAGTTCGTCGACCTGTATCGGATTATGGCTTCCTTGCTTTAGGAACGAGCACGGCATTTATAACGTAATGTAAGAGCTCACGAAGAGCTTGCCGAAAGGGCATAAAGATTAGAATCTTGCGATTTCGGAGGGCAAGCGGACCAGCTTCGAGCGAATTGGCAGACGCTCATTTTTTCAGCGAGGGCAAGCCGCACGCTAAATAAGGACGCTTCAGAAATGATTAATAATGACGTCATTTTCGAATCCTTATTGCAGCCTGCCAAATCGTGCAAATAATCGTAAAGGGGAATCAATTGATGGAACTGACAAAAACAAAAACATCGAATCGCGTGGAAGATTTCTTTCGTGGGAGAAGATAACAGAATAAATAATTTATTAATCACTTCCTCGTAGGCGAAGAATGGCTTTTCATCATTCGAAGCCGTAGGAAATGCGAGGCAACTGCTGAACGCAAGCAGCTGATTTCAATAAGATGAAGCGTCTTAAAAGAACTCAGGAAAATTGGCCAATAAGAGGTATGCAGAGTTCATTTTTCCATTTTCGTGGATATCGTTTAAAAAATGGTTTAAAAAAAATTCTGGAATTCAATTCCTCATTTCCCTTATCTCCCATTCTTTATGTTAAGCTATTTTCTGACAAAATACGTGCTTGTTTCCTTTCAATCATGCCTGGAATGAAAATGCCCAACCTACAGAAAGCCTTTTTGTTTTTCAAGATACTTCCAGATTTCCTGCGCTCCAACAACATATTTTTTATTCATAAAGCCTTTTTTGTTCAATCCTCCAGACGACTGACAATCTTAGGAATATCCCCCGTAAAAATTCCCGTACACGAAACGACCGAGGATCCCGGAACCCTCGCCGGGAAAATACCGTGACGTCGGCGACCGACGCGATCCCCCCCTTCCGCGACGCATATCGTGTTTCGCGGTCGTAATGAGATTCCCAAGTCAAACGGAAGGTTAAGCCGGAGTTGACGCATCGATGCAATTCTCTTGGCCCACCCACGCTCGTCATACCGAGCTTCAAACAACTGTCATTGTGACGTCAAGCAAATAGACCAGCTTTCAGCGAGGACCTTGCCCATCTTAGTCCCAATCTCTTTCTCCTCTCTCTTTCCTTCCTTCTCTCTCTCCTCTCTCTCTCTCTCTCTCTCTCTATCTCTTTCTCGTTAGAGCGGGAATTTCCTTTTTTTTCCTCTGGTCTTCCCAACTGTGCGTCAGACTCGGAGCTAATGGACGGACTAAGCGGTCTATGTCGAATGGTGGGTAGATTGCATCGAGGAACATTTTTAAAAACTATTTATCGCGTTTTGCACGCAATCATAGATATCTTCTCTGCTTTCCGTGGACACGAAAGAGATGATTGCTATTTGTCATTTTAAAAAAAGGAGAGAATTCAGTCATATCGGCCGCATCGAATCTTCAGAATCTAATTTCACAATTCTCCTCTCCGAGTGGAATCAAAGATTTTTACTTTCTTGCATGTCTCCAACTTTTTTCTCGCGTTCCTGGATCTTCATCGATCGATCTTTCGCGAAAAAAAGTCGAATTCTACCCGGAAATCAAAAACCTGAAACGTCTGAGCAGCGCCCAGACATCCTTCGCAAATTAGATTCGCTTCCGCGCATGATTGCAAATCATCGCCGTAATTAAAGTGGCAGTCTTTCTGCTGGCATCGGCCGAGTGGGTGTCGGAAGTGACTCATCTCGCTTATTGTCTTGCTTTTCACCAGTATTTCTCGTTGGTAATGGCTTGGAAGACGAAATAGACGGAGATGGCAGATCATTATGGTTCTGTGCGTCTGGGTGCACTTGAATGGGTGCGTCTGGGTGCACTTGAATGGGTGCGTCTGGGTGCACTTGGTGGGCGGTCGAAAAATAAGTGACGATGAATGCCGCAGACTAACGCAGGAATGTGAGCAAGAGGAAAACAGGAGAAACGTAGAAAATATGAGAGGAAGAGGCCGAAGGTATGATTTGATGGGCTCTTTCCTCTCTCCCTCGGAGAAGATACATAAAAAAAATTAATAGCCTCGTTTTTCTCTACTAACCCTTCACCCACTAACCCCTTTCGTAAGAATGCGAAGCCCTCGTCCTCGAGCATTTTCATCGACGAGATATCGTTAGATAGACCGGGAAATTGGATCAGCGTTTCCCCGAGATCTTCCGCATCGCTGCCCGTGTCAACCTCGCTGACACCGATGACGTCATCCCGTGACGAGGCGCTCTTCCCGTCGAACGTCATTCGTCGATCGCCTGTTCTGGTCTTAAACTCGGCCATGACGGAACGAGACGAAGGAATCTACAGCAGGCGACGACAAACCTTTGCAGGTCGACATGAGTCGACCTCATTTCTTGAATTTTCCTGTTCGATAGGGGTCCCCGGGGCGTCGTGGTTTTCGATAAAGATTGCAGATAAAACCAGCTGTCGATCCGAGAGGCAACCTGTTTCCATTTTTTGGCTTTTATTGATTCAAGCTGTGCTGTAAAAAAAAAAAAAGATGGCAAAAAAAGTCGAAGATGATTTTGCCGTCAGAGTTTGATATACCAGTTTAACCAGATTAGAAAATGCTGGCATCGCATTCTTTAAATAAACCCCGCGTTTCACAACCGTCACATCAGCAGTTTTTTTTTCATCAAATAGTTGCTTATTGCCCGAAAGCAAATAAAAATAAAAAAGTTTGTTTTGAAATTTTGGTGAAAGGACCCAGAGGAATCCACGCAGATCCCGTTCTGCCAAGGAAACGTGTCTCGTGTGTTTTCTATCGCCCAGAAAGACCAAGAAGGATTTGAGAGAGGAAACAGAGAAAAAACTTCCTCGAGAGGAGAAAAAAAAATAGCTGAGAGGATGAATCTCGAAATTGTCTGGGTTATTGATGCCAGGCTCCACGACGGAACGTGCTGTGGTTTCGTATAGCAGCGATAAAAATGTATAAAAAAAAAAAAGACTAATTATTTTGTGGACGATTCTTCCAAGGGCGCTCCACCCCCGCCCCGCCCCGCCCCGCCCCACGCATCTCGTGAAAAAACCTGCGCCAACCAGATTCTCGCATTATCTGCTATAAATAAAAAAATATATATATATATGGGGGGGAATTCTTAAAATGAATTCTGTTAAATGCATACCCCTCTCGCATCCGACAAATTTGAGACGCCCCCAAAAAATCACGTGGGGTGAAACGATGGCTTTTTTTCATATTTTCACGCCTGATTTCACTTCTTTTTTTCCTATTTCCCACGACCCCAGATAAAATAAAAATTAAAATTAAAATCAGCTTTACGTTGCTCCAAAGCGAGCCTTCGAAAAAGTTCAAGCTCCCATTTGAGGCCAGAAAAAAGAAAGCTCCCACTGCCACTTTCCTACAAACAAGCACTGGAGAGGAATAATCGCATTTGCAAATTGCTTCTCGGCTGACGTCAAGAAATGACGTTGAATTTGAGCGACGAAGTCACTCGCTGTATCATCTCATATGTTTTGACCTTATTTTTTTTTTGGAAAAACCATTTTGGCTTTCGGCCGGGGCTGTTTCAGCAGCGCTTCAATGGTTGTGACCTCATTTCGATGAATTATTATCTATTCATTATAATATATTATAATATATAATTAAACGTGAGAACGAAGACGGCGATTGAAATTCTCGATTTTGCTGGATTCTTGATTTAGCGATTTCGAGCAGCGAGCGGAAAAGTGGGGGGCTGTCATCTCATGTCGCCCTGCCATCTCATGCCATCTGCCATCTCATGCCGTCTTGCCATCTCATGTCATCTTGACATCTCATGTCATCCAGTCATCTCGTTTCATCCTGTCGTCTCGAATGAGAATGGCTTCATGCCGTTTTTTGCTTCTTCGCGTCGAGACGAATTAATTTTCTTGGAATCTATAACGCGAATAGAAAACCGTGACGTCATTGCATTGCGACACGTGCTGTCTCGATGCGACGAAAAAAAAATTATTGTAATTATTATAAACTGAGGAGGCATTCGTCCTCGATGGGAACGCCGTTCCGGGTCGCGGCGAAGCGTTCCGGGTCTCCCGATCGGTCGTTCCATCCCGGAATCCATCGTTATCGCGCGGAAACGCGAGATAAGGTGACGAGAACCTTGACACGATTACCCATCGACCCGAGAATTCGATCCACCCTGCAGGAGCACCCGAGAAGCACCCACGGTGCTCTCGGTCCTCCGACACCCCCGGAAAATTACCCAGGAGAATTCTGCACTTTCGTGCGATTCGGCTCCTCCCCGACTAGAAAATACGAGCTTAGATTGATTTTTTTTTATTTCGCTCTCGTGCGGGTTTATTACTGCATTAATGAATGCTAGGCTTTCATTACGTAAGTAGTTAATTCCTAGCGATTAATTCAAAGGAGTCGTGTCGATTTTGCAGCTTCATCATTTGTAAACCTTTTAATGAACAAGTACTACTTCGATACTTTTAATTGGAGTACTTATAAGTATTTCTGTACTTATAATTGGCTTGTAATTGGAGCCAGAAGTTCATCAGCCACGGAAAACGGAAAATGAAGTTCCGAACTCGCTCCCACTATTTAAAACTTTTCGATAAATGATAAATCGTAAATTTCCTGACGTCGGTACGACGGACGGCCATCCGCGTCAGATATGATAATGCAATATCAGATTAGATGGAATCTCCTGAAATTTTGATCAATCAGATATTGAACATTTGTTCCAGACGAAAGGAAAATCTTAGAGCAAATTCTCCGAATTGATACCAATTCATTCATGGAAAAAAAAAAGCATGAAAACCATCTGAAGGAAGAGGCGAACCCAAAGAACGAATTTCAAAGAGAAATTGGATGTGGGTAATTGGGAATGCACATTTTTTGCATCGAACTTTGTGGCAGGAACGCTGCAATTTCCAGCCAATTTCGACGAAAATTGAATTTAAGTTATTCGCTTGGGGATCGTGTCGCCACGAAGCTAGAGCGACATGTTGCCCGAGCAATTGTCGCCTCCCCCTCGTCGGTGTCCATCGAAACACGATTTTAAAAAATAATAAATGTTTCCAAAACAGGAAATGGGTCTCTTGACCCAGACGAGAGAGAGCCTCGTTGCCATGGCCACGACCCTCATATATTCCAGTCCGGGTATTTATATACCTCATATAGATATATAATGCATCGGAAGTTCTCGGAGCCAGCCTCCTCGGGGCAGCATAAGCTGCGGGGGAGGAAACCAGCTTCTTTTGTGAGGGATGCTAATCAACGAGGAATTCTTGTCTGGTTATATTTTCGGAACGGAAGCCCCTATTCTTAGAAAATTCAACTTTTCTTTCTGCTAAAATCCCGCACGCGCCTTCCCCCCCCCGGGTTGGACTAATCTATTTTACAATGCATATTTGAAGCATTTGATGCAGGCGTATGTCCGAACCTGATACATTTTTTATACGGAAGGTGGAAAACCTCAGCTTGATTCGGAAATTCACTTAGACTCAGTGGTTCTATCGATTGCCGACTGACAACATCCCATTTACTTACAATTAATCTATCAGTTAATCGTGTAAACCAGTGTCTAAGTCAATGTGAAGCAGTGAGCAGGATCCTGATTTCCTTTCAAGTCATTTGGAATCTCGGCCTTCCTCGGGCGGATCCACCACCTGCCGACCAGTCGACACAACCCATATTGAATTCAAGGTTAGATCATGAGAAGTCGGAGAGAAGATAGACTGAAAACGGCGTAGAAAATGGCGTAAAAGAGGCGTCGACACGCCCCTACCCGACGACGCCCATCGTTCTTGCCGCGCGTGATTTATTGATATCGCAGGGATACGCAAATTGTCTTCGGATTATTTCTGTGCAGCCCTCAGAGAAATGAATGGAAGAGGGAAAGGGAAGAAGGGGAGAGGGAAAATGAGAAAACTTTATTATTTTATAGACCGTTTTGCTGATGATGGGATTGAATTTGTCTTCTCCCGTTGCCCCTAATCTCAAAATGAACTACGATGATAATTATGAGCTTTGACTCTAAACTGCCGAAGCCGGGGTGGGGGGCTTGAATGATCCTGATTTCTCACTATTAATTTTCATCCGGCACCCCCTCCGATTCTGCTAAAACAAAAAAAGTCGAAATAGATAAGGTCGTAAAGCAAAAATGTCCTCAAGGAAAATTGTCGCTGTCCCCAAGCAATAATCGGATGAAACTTCGCCGGTTATCCAAGAAGGTGCATGCGAAAAGTCTTCGAAATTTTGGAATTCATGCAAAAAATTGAGCCCAACAAGTCGACTGAGTCATACCTGGTATCTTTCAGCGTGTGCTCCAGCTCCCATCGATAGGGAAATACTGAGATCCTGTTGAATTCTGGTTCCCATTCCATATGGTGTGCCCAGGTGTGTGAATGCGTGGAGTGCATGGCATAGAGGAGCGAACTCCGTTTCAGTGTTTCCCAGAAGGGAAAAGCTACCGGTTCTCCGTTGCTATATGTTCTCCAAAGACAAGTATTGGTATTATGACAAGATCATTGAATTCTTCTCCTTGTCGATGCCGTGGCCAGGCATCACCGTTTAAATTCGCGTTTCACCTCCTTCAAGCATTACAGAAGGAGCAAGAAAGTGGAACGGAAGATCGCCAAGCGAGAAATGGGCCCAAAAAAAAAAGCGTTATCCGCGAGGCACGACTGAAAGCAGTATGCAATGATTACAACGATTGAATTGCTGTGGAGTATTTGCGAGCATTTGTACGCAATCTAAACTTTTAAATGGTCGACTTGAGAGTTAACTTCGTGGATTCGATGACTTGAAAAAGTTTGATTCGACCATTTTCATTTCGACGTTTTACCTTAGCGCCCTTTTTTACGTGCCACATTCTACAAATTTCCCGTTCGGCAATTTACTTCTCCACCAATTCATTCTCGCCTAATTTTAGCGAGACGCCCCCTCCTCTCGGCCAAATCAATAAAAGCAGCCAGAGAAGTGGTGGTACCTCTTCAATGTGGTTTTCCGCTTCTCTCAATTTTTTTCTCCTGAGTTTGCACACTGCCGGTGACGCGGAAAGCCTTGGGAAAGGGCGTGTGGCGAGATGACAGAGGATGTGTTTGCAGTTGACACGTTGAAACGCCGTGACGTCGTTCATCATCGGCAGAAGTGATTCATCATCCGAGACTGATTGGACACGATGATGAGTGAGCTCACCCTGTTTCAACTTATCTGGATCTACTAATAAGCCGGAAAGATGGCTTGTCCCTACCTGGATGAATCAGTAGTGGCGTCGCCCTTCCCCTTCTTTGAGGCATCGAATCGGGCCGATGCCGATTCTCGCGGGACAGGATCGTCATCGCGCTGCGCATCCACCCGGAAAGTGAAGCAGATGGTCCCGAAAGGTCCCGCGGAGTTCTCTAGCGGCGAGGAGTTTCCCTAGCTGTCGCTAGATGTCAGGCGCCAATGACGTCAAGCTGACGTCACCGGATTGCGTCAATGCAGAAGCCCTGTCCCGATTCAGTGTGTGGGTTCGGGTTCTCCCCCCCCTTTCTGATGTGTCGGCTGCAGCGGCTTCAGTGTGTGGATTGGAACCACGGCTACCTCATGTATGGGGATCAGAATGGACGGGGATGGCGACGAGGGAGGACGTGCGGCAGTGTGGCGGGGGTGTGGTCGTTATCGTCGTTGCTGTGGACCCGTGAACCCTCTTTGTAGCAATGGTCATGGCTGAACCTTCGGAGGGGCCTCGACTCGGCCACGAGCCTCCTCAGCCCATCAGAGTCGGCTTCTACGACATCGAACGGACCATCGGGAAAGGGAATTTTGCCGTCGTCAAATTGGCTCGGCATCGCATCACCAAAACCGAGGTGAGAACAAAAGAAATTGATATCGTCATCCGAGTGTCTGTCAGTCCGCAAACGTCACGATTCTCGTCGCGGACACGCGACATGAATAGTGCATCGATTCCTTCGAGCGAACTCCGAAGGTTTCGAATTCCTAGGCCCTCGTCCAACATTGTCGCACCGGGAGCAGACGCGGCACTACGCAAGACGAGCAAGCCGCGGGAAAAATACAACTCGACGTAACGCGTAGTCGGCACAAAAGGCAGTTCGTGGCCGTAGTAACTCTTTCCGATAAAGCACCGAAGTGAGATTTATTCGCGGTCTGCGAGTCACGTGGAACTCACGTTGGTTCGGGTCGATCTTGCGGCGACCTTGATCGCGTCTTTCCGGCTCCATCGCCATGGGCGTTTCCAGTGCGTGTGTACGCTCGCTGTTCCCTCTGTTAAGTATCTTCGTCGGCATTTTCATCTCGGATTGGGTTACCGTTTCCCGTGTCTCCGGCGCTTTTCCATGCTCTCGGGATCCGGATATCCCACGAAAAGGATTTGTCCTCGAGACCATCATTCATTACGGTTCATAATTTTTTCTTTCCGAGCATTTATGTAAATTTTTTTAACCCCCCACAACGCCGTTCCCTCGCCAAGGCCATTTAGATAAGATTCCACGAACCTGTTCATGACATCATCTACGAAGCGGCGCTTTCGCGAAGTTTCCCACCAGTTTGCCGGCTTTTCAACCCTGCACTCATTCCCTCTGTCCTCAGGTTGCCATCAAAATCATCGACAAGAGCCAACTGGACGAGGTGAATTTGCACAAGGTCTACCGAGAAGTGAATATCATGAAGCAGCTACTTCATCCTCACATAATCAAACTTTATCAGGTGAACCATTTCTCCGTCTAATCTTTTTTTTCGTCCCCCCCGAGAATGAAACTGGAACCGGCAGTCTGGTGGGGGAGGAAAAGAAGATAACCGATAATGCTCGAGAGGCGTTGAGGTTCCATTGCGAGCCGAGATTCATTTCTGCGACTCGTTTCATCATTTCCTCTTTCGATTGGGAAAAAAGAAACACTTGAAGTCCGACACATCCGGTAACTGGAAATGGCAGTGTCATTCGGACTCTGTGACCCCGGTCCCAGGGGAATTCCCCTTCTCATTTCTCGCTGGATGTTTCGGCTCCCGAAAGTGTAGTATCGATCGGGACAGTCACTGCCTTGAATGACGCGATAAAAGCTCTCAGAATGGGGGAGGAATCTCGTACACGATCTCAGATGTCAGCCGAGATTTTCCAGCTCGTGACCGCGCTATGGGGGCTTGTGCGCGGTATCTCCTGATGTTTTCATCGATGTTCCAGGCCGTTTCCAGGTCTCGGAATAAGAGCGTGTCGCACGAACGACGAGTCTCTTCTCGATTTGCGTTTGAAACACGACGCTCCGTGTATCGCCGAGAGATCCCTGCTTTATTAGACTTCTTGCATATTTTAGACACGCGAGGCGGTGTCTTTGGTGTTGTACCCGTCTATCAATGCCTTGGCACATATGGCTGAAGCGGATATATGCAAACTCGACCCCCTTTGTGTCGGTCATAGAGAGGACGAAAAACAAACTGTTGACGGCGATTCGAACGCGTCAGCACTGTTTTCTTTACTCTGGAAAAAAAATTGCCGAGTTGCCAAAGAAGGAATTTGCAGCGTCTCCGTCGGCCTGCTCCGATGGAGACGAGTTTCCGGCTGAACGGTTCTATTTTAGGCGTGGGACGTTTCTCGATCCGTTCGAAATGGAGGCCGACTTCCCCTCTTTGCCCCCTGCCGTACGGAAAGGGAAAGCGTACGGCTCTCGTCATCCGTTGTCTCGAGCAGAAACTCTGCAGGCATCCCATCATGGATGCAGAACAAACATTTGAAGATGATGATGATAAATGGCGTACCCTTGAAACAGATTTGCCATGGTCGACGATGTGAATGATTTCTTGGTCATACAAAAAGTATCCCAACTCCGACTCGCATGGAAACAGTAATAAATATCGGAAATCTGTATTCGTGTCTCAGCCGGTGCAGCATGAGTGATTGGCTTCGTTTGTTAATCACGTCCTTCTGGGCTCATTTTTCCATGGATGACTATTCGAGAGTAATCCCTCACGTTTCCTTGGCTCTTATTGCTCATCGTTGTTGCCTCATAAATTTCGCCTGGTTTCCTCCAGAGATATATGCCTTGACGCGAGAAATCCTGCAGGTGTGTGTCATGTGAGAATGATGACGCCTTCTTGGCTGAAGGAATGGGTGGAGAATCGATCATTTTCTCTCCTGGGTTTTGTCTTCATCGGCTCAGCAGTCTTACGAAAGTGACAACCTGAGCCGGGCACTTGTTATACTTGTAATTTAATTTGCATGAATTGAATTAATTTATTACACCTTGAGGAAATTTCATTCCATGCATAGTTCAACGCGCAGCAAAAGCGAACCCAAAGCGAATATCCGTGAGAACCTGCTGTAACATGATGCCCCCAGTCAACAGTGCTTTACATTTCGTTATAGGGATGATCTTTTACGCATATTTAGCAGATCAGAATATTTGGCACCGTCTTTCATGCCAAGGGTCAGTTGCAACTTGGAAGCACCGCAGATTTTCTGCCTCGCCATTTTTTTTTTACACAAGTAACAGACTGGATTTTATCTTGTCAAGCTCAACATCTGGAACGAGACGAGTTGCAATCAAAGCATGACTGTGACTACTCGACTTCTCGCTTTGAATTGAGAAGGGCAAAGTGCGCTTGCAAGCAAAAGCTTCAACTACTCGCCCAATCTACCAGGATTTTGAGATTCAGATGTGAGAGATGAGAAGACTGGAGGATTGGCTCGTGTGTTGTATCCAAAGCGATGACAATTCACCTCGGAACAATGATGATGAGAGTGAGGACTTGGGATGAAAAGGGTGGGAGATGAAAAAGCAATCAGGGGCATCGCTTCGACCTCTGGCATTACTTAATCGTTTCCGCCGTTTCTGGGGCCCTGTGTGGGCTTTTTCGGTTCGCAGCCGAGCGTTCCGCCTCGGCGAGGGAGAGGGGAAATTAAAAGCCTCGCCTCGTGGGTTGAGCAAATGCCAGCCGATGCGGCGAGGTCATGAGTTTGACTTTTCCGTAGATTGACCTTTTCCGGCTCTTTGGAAAGCGATTCCAGGGTAAATTGTGCATTTCTTGGAAAAGAAAAAGTTTATCCGTAAGACGAGGTCATTATCGGCTCGCGATCGTGTACGAACTTCACTTGTTCTCACCTTCCCGACACTAAAGTTTTTTTTGTTTCCAGGAAGGCTAAATACGATTTTTTTTTTTTCCTCATGGCGTCCGTTGCAAACCCTTAATGGAATGGGCTTTTACTACACTGTTCATCATACTCCTTTCGCTTCAAATCGAGGTGACAGTACTAGGCACTACCATTGAAGAGCGCTTCGAACCCCTACGAACACGGGAGAGGTGAGATTAACAGGTCGTTCTCTGAACAAAGTTAATCTGATTCCGACAGTAAGATATTGAGGGTGCCGGCCGGCGAAATGTAATTTGGCTAAAAGCTAAGTCAGCAGTTGACATTACGGCAGAAATAAATTCCTGACACAGCAGACCGGTTTCATGCAGGCCTTCCGCTGTTTCCTCATCTGATGCTCTACCCCGAAACGTAAAAACGCAGGATTCGGGAAGCACTCGGACAATAGCTTGACGTCACTGTCTTCAATCATGCTATGGATAAGTCTCTTTCAACCAGTTCCTTATAAGGATTCGAACTCATTCGTGGAAGTCAGGCTTATTGCGGAAGAAGATACCAGCATAACGACAAAAAGTCATGATCCGCAAAATACCTTCTGCAAGACGCCTTTTAGCAAGCGATTCCAAGGAGGGGCCCTATTCTACCGAAGGAAATCAATGTGACGTTAACAAGATGAAGGTCGAGCCAGACGATGCAGACATAATAGGCGATTCCAGGGCTTCCATTCCCTCTCCTCCCCCGCATCGGCGCCAGTTCCACTCACATTCGGTCGACTCAACGATCAACCACGAATGAAGTCAGTAGGTGCCGGAACCGAACGAATCAGAGCGACTTTCGACCCATCGACGAAATCGTGGTGATCGTCGTGCAACGTCCCATCCTGAAGAGTCGGATGGAGATAGCGTGAAGGTAAACAGAATGGCAGCGCCAGCCTGTGATAAAGGGAGCGAAAGTGTCTCCAGGCAATGAAGCGACGCATCGTCAAGTTGTCAACGCAGCAAGCAACGAACCCATCCCTCGCTGGTCGTGAAATCTCTGGAATCTCCCGCCAACCAAACCAGGGAACCTCACCGAGACGAGCGCGGATGAAGAGATAGACCCGGAACGTGTTCAACCCGGAACCAGAACGATTTCAAACAATACATCATCGTTGGCTTATCAGTGACGATAATGCCCATCCTCAAACTTGAGCAAAAATACCCAGAATATCTTGTCACTGGATTCCAGGAGGTTCTACACACTGCCATTTTTAGAATGAGATTAGACATACCGAGTATTACCGCGACATTATCAGGCGATTAGAAGTTTCGCCTGGGTTTCCAACTCCGAGATTTTTTTTCAAATGAATGTCTGTTTTCTATTGATTACACACATTAAGTATGGGGGGCGGATGCAGCATAATGATGAGACCGATAAAGTTCAAGCATGATTTCCAAGTGCAACGACAGACCAACAGTGCGAGATTTAAAAAAGAAATGAAAGAAGGGGAAGATTTTTCCAAATCGCAGTGACTATTTGACGAGATTGCCCTCGTGGTTAAACATCGAAGCCGTGATTAGGTGAAGTTGGTATTGCCTCCTCTCTTCGACTCGATCTCCTCTGGAGACATTCGTCGACTGAGCATCGAATTCGGAGGAGACTCAGGGGAGAGATGAAGACGGATGAGAGCCTTGGCATCTGTTCTCTCTTTACTCAGCGGGGGAAATGTGGACAAGGTCCCCATTCGCTTACGAGAGGCATCTAGTGGGGCACGAGCGAAAGACTCGATTGGACTGAAATAGGACTCCAATCCTTTTCCGCCATCTGGTTTTTCAGGGTCGGTTTCCTCGGGTGTTCTTTCGTCATTGCAGCTCGTCTGTGTATATTTTCCGGGTGATAAGACGGTCTGAAATCGATTTCGGGAACGCCCTTGCGGTTGGATCTGATTCTGTGGTTGAGGCTCGTTGACTCATCGGCTCTTTCATCAGAAGCGATATTGGTCAAGCAAAGCTAACACTTCTTTCGTTACGATATCAGCTAAAACTTTGTAAGCTATTAGATCTCCGAGAAATATACCAAGTGGAGACTGAACAAGAGTTGCGGGGTGACCCCAATTCCTTTTACTCAAGAAAAGCAAGTATCGATTGATTCTCGGGCCAAGAGTCTGAGTATGCCGCAGAGATCACAAACGCTGTTTAAAGCCAATTTCGATCATGTCCAAGTTCTTGTCGGAGAAGCAGTTAGAGTCATGCACCTCATCCTAGTGCAATCTTCTGTTCGTTTCAGTAATGTTTGCAGGCAGAGTTCGCCTTGCCTCATTGGAAATGCGGCGAGGCTTATCGGTGCTTCGAGGATGATTTAGCAGGAGATAAGAGTTTTTCACCAAAGAAAGAAAGCTTTGTTCCAAAAAAAAAGAAGAAAAGAGAAAAGTCAGAGTGAAGTCGCTGCGTCGAGACTGCATCTCCGATTTCAATCATTTCTTCAACACAGTCGGATTACTGGGACCATCTTTTTTATGCGCGCAAATTTACCTTCTTCCTCCAGCCAGACCTTTTTGGTTTTTCAGGTGCGTTATGATGAAAATAGGCCCATATATTTAAAGGTTACTCCTAAATTGCATGTGCTGGAATGGTTACAACTACGACAGGTGTCCCTTGGGAAATGAGTGCAAGGGAAAACATGAGTACTAGTCCAGGTACAAATCTGCCATTCCACTGGCCACTATACCTCTGGAATTATCTCCCTTCACCGCATCCTAAACGTCTAACTAAAAATAAAAAATAAAAGCTGTTATTCGCACGCTGTAGGGCTATATGAACGGTCCCGGACAACTGAACAATGTCCTCGAAAGTTTGCGTGCCCGCGTCGCTTGGTGAGAGGAGAGAATATAGTGTAGGATGCTAGATGCGGCATCTCACTAGTACACCCAGCAACCCTATCCACGCTGCCAGGAGCAGCCACTCTCTCCCTTTGTCCACTATGGATCCGTAAGGGCAGGAGGGGAACTGGACAATTTTGTCATTCACTAGTACCCCAAACCAGACTGACGGTTGCACATGCGCTGTGAGTCGAGTTGTCCGGTTGCTATGGAAAACTTCAGGCAGACATAATGAAGAAGAAAAAGAAAGTGACAGACCGATCGCAGTATCTGCCATTTTCCTATGGTACCTATGGGAATGGTAGATTAAGACGAGAGGAAATTAGAACAGAGAGGGAACGTGTTCCTTGACGCCATTGCGGGATTCAGACCGAAAGATGGATTCCGAAATGGTGTCGGATGTGTGTGTGTTTGTGTACATATGGGGCTTCCTTGGCAGGTGACACCAAGACACTGACGTCAAGACGTGGGGCGTTGACGTCACTACCCCCTCTTCCTTGATCCCACTTTCGTCTTCCCATCTTCTTCAAACACGCACTCGAGGGATCGGAGGAAAAGGGATCATTCAGAACCCTTTGGTACCTTGCCAGTGTGACTCACTGTCTCGCAAAGGGACCATTATTGTCTAAGTACGTCCCAGATAATACGCTATTCCATCCCGTTTCCCAAACCGCCCAAGGAATGAGATCAGAAGCCTTGGGAAGGGAAAGGAATTTCAGGAAGGAGAAGGAAATGTTATACTTTGGAATGAAAATGACTTGGATTGACGTTTTTCCCCCCATTCCAATGTCGGTTAGCCATGGTGTGTGCATCACTGGCTCTCTAGGTCTTTATCGAAGTAATGACAGGGAATCCAATATCTCAAAGCTCATTTTAAAAAAATTGTTATACGAATCCGGAACTATTTTTTTTCTTTCACCAAGAGTGCGTCGTTTATTGCGTGTTATCTCGTCCCCTTTTTTTGTTGACGTTTTTCCTGGAATAGCACGAGGGAAACATGTCCGAAATGTTGATCCTTGGATAATGTGATTCTCATTATCCGCACGCCATAATGTTTCCCTCTCTTTTTATCCCCTTTGATTCAGGTGATGGAGACCAAGAACATGATCTACTTGGTTTCCGAATATGCAAGTCAGGGCGAGATCTTCGGTAAGTTTTCTCCTTTGACTTGGACAATTTTGCAACAATTGGTTGCAGCGATTCTCAGGACTTTGTTTTATTTTTTCAACGAAGAAAATAGAGTGGGGCCTTAAAATGGCTTTTCCCGTCGTTTCGTGCATTTCCATCTGAATGCAGAAAGCCAAAGCATCAACAGGATAGCAAGAAGTTCTGTGAAATGAACGGATCGGGCGCGCCTAAGAGAGAAAAAAAGGGAATTCTAGCCCCTGAGGCTTGAGGAGCTGGACCGTCTTATTTTGCTCCGGGTTTTCTCTCGGCTATTAATATTTAATTGCCGATTTTTGGCATGAGCATTGGTCTCCGGGGCCCGAATTTCAGCTGTTGAGCGAGGTCCGACGTAGCATCGAACGGAAATGAGGTCAATTAGGGTTAATTCGTCTGTGGGAAGTATAATCCATTTTCCAGTTGCAGGTCCTAGGTTGGCAGGAACAAAAACCTGAGGCAGTTGATTAGATCGACGTTCGTTTCCGCATGATTGAGCTGTTGGTGAATAGCAAGCCGATCTCATCTGCTTCTCGTTAGGTCATTTACATGCCATGACCACAATATTCGTTGAGTTTGACCGTTGCATGGCGCTGTTTTTTTTTTGTACTTGCGTACTTGCTGAGCTTGTAGGGCTTGATCATTGGTTAGGCATAGGACCAGGACCCGGCGAGGACCTGTCACCTTTGCGGCTGTTGCGATAGAGATGGGACTGGCTGGTGACTGGATGCCATGAGACATGCGTCAGAGGATTCATTGAGGCTCCTTCCGAATCTCGCAGACTCGGGGACGCCAGTCCTTTAGCCCATTTGTCCCTATCGTATGGGTCGGGCTGGTTCGTTTGGCTCGAAGCGTATGTGAAGCTGTATTGAAGGATATATGTGGGATTCTTGGAAGGTTGTCAGCTAATGTAGGAGACCAGGATCCCTCCTGCCGGAGATTTAATCAAGTAAATGTAAAGCTCTTCGAGTTCCGCCATCTTATCGTCCCAAAGAACCAATCACTGCTTCTGAACAATAGATCACGGATAACTAAATAAGCCTAATAATGCAAAAAGGAAAAGGAAATCTATTTCCTTCCTCTCTTTCGCCCTAAATGCCTTCATAAGGAGTCAAACAATTGATATAACCTTATCTGCAAATCGCGTCATTATTAGTTTTGTGACTGGATCGAGATTCCTGATGAGGCCGTTAATTGAAGTTGAGAAAGCTCTCTCTGAATGCCGCCGTCAGCTTTTCTTCGAGAGTGCCCAACCGTTGACTCATATTTCGAAATGGAGCCGAACAGGCAGAGCACTCGCTATTTATGCATGTAGCCGCACGATCAATGCTGATCACATGCTTCAAATGTGTCTCGAACGTCAGAGGTTTGTTGCGTGCATGAGCTGGTAATATCTTCGTATTCT
The DNA here is from genome assembly GCA_905338385.1 of Darwinula stevensoni. Lineage (NCBI taxonomy): Eukaryota > Metazoa > Arthropoda > Ostracoda > Podocopida > Darwinulidae > Darwinula > Darwinula stevensoni. The sequence goes on from CAJPEV010000299.1 coordinate 25,979, forward strand.
ACAGCTGAAAGCAGAACGACCACCATAGAATGAGGCTGTACATATTGAGGGATAACTGATGCATTGATTGATCTCTTAGTTTCCGGCGGCCGCACGGATTCCATCCATTCCTTTTTGTTCTCTTTGTATGCTTCCCTGCTCTATGGAAAATCCATCTCGGCATGAGACCCCCATGACGTAGCATGGCCTCTGCCGTGGCACCTGCTCTCAGACCCACTTACATGCACCTGGCCAGAACTGTATATGCAAGCTGTATGATCCATCTCATGTTCAGACTGCATACTTTCGTTCTACAAGAAGCGCGAAAACGAATTAGCATGGTTTTAGCTCAGACTTTGATGTTCGCTTTGACTTTTATTGACCCTCATTTTCACTTTTATTTTGATCAACTCACCTGGAAATGGTGGAATACATATATTCATCTTCAATATACCAATAGTACACTTCTCGGGTAAAAATTATAAAACCATTGTAGAATCCTCGTGAAAACGTAAATCCGTTTGTGTATGAGACTGTACCGAAGGGCGTATCCATCCAGTCTGGATGAGTTTCATGTTACTGATGATGGATATCACCTGAATACCATTTCAGTTTCGTCCCAGGTCGGCATTTTTTTTTCTAGTGGCTCCTGCAATATTCTATCCTTGCGATCATAAATTTTTCAGGTCTCCGGTAGGAATCTTTTGCAAGCAGCCGCCTCCTGACATGTCAGGTCTAAGAAAGAGTCATTCTTTTTGCTCCGGTATGAGCGATTTATGGGCAATGAACCGTGGAGAGACGGACGGTATTTCCTGCAATTACTCTTTAAAGAGAGACGAGGCCTTACCCATTCGCTCTTTTGATCTCTTTCGCAGACGAAAAGCCCATTTTTGTGAGGAAAAAAAAAAGGACATGGTCGATAGATAGCAGTACCGATGGGAATTTCGACGAGAATGAACCGAGACCAAAAAGGGGAAGAGGTAAATAGCGATAGATCTTCGTGGAAGGAAAGAAAGATGCCAGGGGTGGGAATGAGATTTCTCGCCTGGACGATCCGATTGCGGCTTCTTTCTCCCTCTTATCGTCTGATCATTCATATAATTGGCTGAGACATGAAAGAGAACCGAAAGACAAGAGAATCGTATCAGGACGAGAAGGGACTTACATCCGTATTCCGTTTTCTTCCCTTTTTAGCATATAATTATGTCGTCTAAGGAGAGAGGGGGGGGGGGGGGGGGGGAAGGGGGGGGTTGTCGGGACAAAAAACGTTTCATGTTCCGGTCTTTTGTGCATGCTTTCTATTGCGTTCGGCTTCCAAATACGATATTTCTCATTCACATCGACCTTGGGAGGAATTTCACATGATAATCTTTATCTTTTATCAATGAATTCAGTGATACACTTTGCAGGGCTTTGCGAAATTTCATTAGAGACTTGATGTCTCAAATGAAATTTCACTGCCTCACTTGATGGCAGACACCTGGCTCATCTAAGACATTTAAATCTGAAAGAAAATCTTAATTCCAGGTGGCAACCTAGATTCGATTCCAAGCCCCACGTTTCTTCGCAAATGTGAAAAAGGTCCGGCAGTGATTGAATACCGGCCAAGGCTGTCGCTGCGACGCCCAGGTCCGTGGATTCCGACGAAACGGAAATTTGCGGATTTGGCGGTTGACACAGTCTGTCCCAGTGGGTGGAATGTTATGGAGCTGGCAGATTGCCATTCGGGAGTTATGACCGTGCTAGATCGGCGTCATTGGAGGGCGAGAGAGGGCAAACTTTCTTTTCGAGTCACAACATAAGTTTGTGCCAATTCCGCCAAATTGCTGCTCCGTAACAGCGGTGAATTTCGACTGAAGACGCCGTTTCTAGTGCAGACGCAACGAATGTCATGCGATTTAGAGTCTTAAATTGGCCTCGTTGTCGAATTATGTATTGTATTTGAAACTGATTGAGGTGCTGCACACTTGGACACGAGAGGTTTGAATAAACCTTTAACAGCTGCTGGTCTATCGATGCCTGTGGTCTCGAAACTCGTCTCATTCAAGGTAAAGCAAATGCGAAATTCATCAATCAGGAATAAGAATGCACGAATTTGAGTTGTCAGACTTGTCGCGCGAGGACATGCGCGTGATGGGAAAACCTTGTGATTCCTGGTGACGGGCGAGACCATCATCATCTGTCATAAGAAGAATGTAAGATCGAGAAGACGGATGTCATACGTACACACGAAAGAAAGGGAACAGTGATTAGTGTAAATATATGGACAAGCTGTGTCGGTGGGCTGGTGAAAAAGTTTTTTTTTCATGATCCCGCCCTAACTTCCCGCTGTTTGCCAATTATTAGGTAGGTTATATGACAATACTTCGATTACCAATAAACCCCGGAGAGTGATGTGAAGACCATTGATACGTGTAGACACAGAGTGTCGTAATGGCGTATTTAGCCGATCAGTATGTCTTGGAATTGCTGCTGCTGACTCAGCATTCGTGGACAAGATGATAGCTTGTGATAAATCGCGTCTTTACAATTCCCGGAACGGAATGCCAGAGTCCCGTGTGAAAATCCCCTTCGTCACCATGACCCAAGAAGCACCGCATGGAAAAAATCAATCTCATTATCATTGACCAGGATATCTTTCATCATAAACACGTCCCCGAGGATCAGACGGTTAATGGACACCTACTTGGAGGTACGAAGACGCCTGCGTGCAGCTATTCCCTGACGGCGACCAACACTTGAGAGAACTGGTCATTGCAATGCAAAATGACAACGCACTCGTTACTCCTAGTTAGCGAGTTTCGGGGCCAGACATTCCATTATCCCGGTGCCAACGTCCCCCCTCCCCTTAATTCCCTGATCTAACACAATGCTTTTTCCTCGTCTAATGAACGAACCGAAGGGACATCACTTCGCTGATTCGAACGAAATAAAAAAATCAGTCACGGCAATACAACCTGGAGCTTACAAAGGAACGAATGTAATTGTGCTTCCAGAAATTACTACATCGGCTAAGGTGTATTGATGCATCAGGATGAACGCGTTGAAAGAGATGGGAGCTAAGTTCTCGTGACCATTAAGATAAGGCTAGAGGAAGAAAATATGAAAAAAAAAACCTCTTTGACTTTCCCACGTATGCGTGGATGGGATGGAGGATCGGGTCTTATGAAATCTTCAAGTCGTGCGGCGAATTTCAAATGAATTAACGATGAACGAACAGCTGGGGTAGACGGCTGTTTTCTACCGTAATGAAAGAGCCCCCTGTCGGCTCTCTTCAGCTGACTAGGACTATGCTCTTCACTGCGCTCTCCATTTTCAATTAATTTTTTGTATCGATGCGCTGGATAGTTCTCCTTGTTTCTCTCGTCCGAATTCCCAAGTTTTCTTATGTGCAGATTACATTGCTCAACACGGGCGGATGAGTGAGCCTGTGGCGAGGCGCAAGTTCTGGCAGATCATCTCGGCCGTCGAGTATTGTCACAAGAAGAAGATCGTTCATCGGGACCTCAAGGTGAGTGAAAAAGAAAAATTACAATTAAAATTTCCAAGGGGAAAGTAGGGAGGGAAGTAAGAGATCTCCATGGGATTGTCGCCCAATAACGGGGATGAAAAGGCAGAATGGGGAGGCGTTCCCTTTCCCAGGAATCTCCTCACTCTTGCTCCTATTTTTCGCTCTTATTTCTTGTCTCTCTCTCTCGCTCGCTCGCTCTCTCTCTCTCTCTCTCTCGACTCATTGATGGATTCGATGGTCGGGTCGGGATTGGCGGATTCCCTAGCATGACGTCAATGCTCCCCCCCCCCCCCCCTCTTCCCCCACTCAATGGACTACTTCCCTCTTTCATCAAGATTGTCCTTGTCCAGTCCTTTTCTTCTTCTTTTCCACCTGGCTCTTCTCGTTTTGAATCTACTTTTCAAGCATCAGATGCCTCGCCACGTGCTTGTTTTCTCTCGCTGAAATGATTGACTTTTCGGAAGCTTTTTCTGCTTACGTAGGAAGACGTATGAAGGTGATAGGGTAAGATTGAAATGACAGGAAAGGTCCGAGGGCATGAGGAAAAAAGGAACAGAGTGAAACGTGATAGATGTTCTTTACCTTGTACTAGTATGTACAGGATTTTGCATCTCTTAATCTAGAAGAGACTTGAGCTTCAAAGATTTTTAAATATTTCCAATGAAACCCAAGCGCTAAGTTTTCTGCATAAACTTATATACGAGTATACAGGGTGTAACAGAACAGAATGTAACAGAAATTGCGCACCATAGGCTTGCAATGTTTATTCACAACATTCTGGCTGTTTCATATTGAATTCATCTGCAACTGTTCGATGAGAGCTTCTGTGCCTTGCGCACATCAAAACTATCTCAACACGTTCGTCTTTCGTTAATTTCTTAATCATATCTTCAACAACAAAAAATACTATTAATTACCCTATGGTTCGCGACTTCTGTTACACCCTGTATTTTGTATTTGCGAACGAAGTTGTGAAGAGTAGGGCGAGGAGGCCCGAGTCTTGTCTACCACGGAGAAGGAGCCGCTATTGATTCGTCTGCCCTCGTGTATAATAAAGGTCTCTCGTATATTAGCTATGCCAATGCCTGTCTGCTGTGGCTTGATGATACCATTGCGTTTATATCTCCCTTTTTCGTGTCATTGCCTCTGACGTTCTCGTCATTGAAAGACCCTTTCCATATGCACAAAAGCTGGACTCTCCCTAAGGGGAGATCGTCAGCATTGCAGCCACGCGATCGCGATACGAGAGGGGTTGTTTCACTACTTTGCACATGGCCTTTCGGCATCACAGAACTGAGAATTAGTATCACTTTTCTGGGTAATTCTTAGGAGCCGGCGCGACACGGTAATTTTGTGAGGCCACAAAATCCTCAGAATGGCTCATGAAATTCCCTGAGTTCCACGAACCAGAGTTATATAACTTCATTTTGGTTTAGTGTATTTTGATTATTTTTTCATGAGACTATCAGCAATCCAGCCATTTCCAGCTATCGACCGTCATCAGAAGCCTCCCCTTCCCGAAATAAAAGCAGAGGAACTGCAGTCATAACATATGAGTTGCGTGTGTGCGCGCGATATTATCATCTGATTTATCGACCGTCTTTTGTCCAATATGGTAATATGTATGCACAATAGTGTGGGGCTCATCATGACCCTCATCGTGTAATAATAGTATGGACAGGGCAATTGGCCCAGGCCGGAATTATGGAAAGAGCTTACTGATGGTATGCGCAAGGCTCGTTAGTTACCAGAACTAGCCGAGGCCCACTTTGGGAGTCAACAGAGACTGCTCTCCGGTCACTGGCGAGAGGGTTAGCCCTGTTGTCTCGCTTGTTCGAGGAACCAGACGTGTTTCGCAAGATCCGCATTTTTTCCATGATAATAGGGATCAGGTCATTCGTTGAACGGCAGGCGGAGCTGTCCGGTTTCGATATGCGATAAGAATTTTCTTCTCTAGATAAGATACTTTGAGCTCGCGATACCTAACAACTCTGACCGTAACTTTCCTTGGCGTTTGTCTTGCCTTGGCAGCTTACCAAATTTCAATCAAGTCCTCCTCCTAGGAAATGACATTGTTTGTGAATTAACGCTCGGGATATATGGGGAAGACTCTCATATTCAGCTGGTTACGCGGAGAGAAGGGGAATACCTTTTAGATTACCTAATCCGATTAATGATATCGATCGTTCGATTACTTGTTTCCGTCTGTAGTCCCCTCAAAGCATGGCGATGAAAACGAAGTCGTTGAATGTGTTGGCATCGCTTGTACATCCCGCCATTTTGATTCCATATCATCTAATTGACCTTTAGTTGTTTTTTTTTTTTTAAGCTTTACACCTGTGGCGTAATTGATTGAAAAAATACATGCATCATCCTGTCAATTTTTCTCGATTAATCTAGATTGCATTTGTAATTAGCGGTTAAAGCTTTAATCAGTTAATTAATTCATGAATTCTGACTCCTTAATTTTTAACGCGGAAAATTGCCGATTGTATCAATGCAGGGTACGGCTGGGCACGTTTTGGCTGCATCTCTAATGATTTCCGTTGAATTTTGCTCTGTAAGGCGGAGAACTTGTTATTGGACTCGGGGCTGAACATGAAGCTGGCAGATTTCGGCTTCAGCAACTACTACGCATCGGGCTCTCAGTTGGCGACGTGGTGCGGGAGCCCCCCCTATGCCGCCCCCGAGGTCTTCGAAGGGAAGAAATACACCGGACCCGAAATCGATCTCTGGGTATGCCCAATCTCGCCATCTGGCATGATATAGTGGATCATTTTTCACCTTTCCCCCCCGAGACTGACGTCAGATATCACGGATCACGCGATCTATTGCAGCCAATCGCGGTGTGGGTTATATAATGAAGTCAGTTGATTTTTCTCGGTAAGTCGGAAAAAAAATTATCCAACAGTATGCCATTATTCATGGAAGTTTGGGACGGACCTAATACATGAGGATGAAAGAGGGGGATTCAGTTTGATGAAAAGTTTGTTTTCGGACCCACTTTACCCAATTCCTTTCCAGCTCGCGTTTTGCTTGCATAGTTTGTCACTCAAAATGTCACTGCAATTGGTTCGTAAAACCGATAAAGTCACTGGATGTCGAAGACAAATTCAGCGTCGCCCAGGGAGTTGGATCCATAGGGCAGAAAAATACCTGACTTCCAAATAAAACGCCCACATTATTTTATTCAGGCTATTTACTTAAGAATGTGAGCTTTGATGTGGGTTCAACATGTGGAAAGAACATTAAAAGAAACAAGAAAAAGTTAATTAAGGAGGAGTTTCTCGGATAATTTGTTGTGAATGTGGGACATTATAGCACCGAATGGCCATCGAGGGCCATTCAGTGTTATAATTATTATATGCAAATTACGAGAACGGTTCAAAAGGTTCCTGGACTTCCGGCAGCATCACGGCTTCCTCTATTATTTGCAAAATGTGATCGAGGTAAAGAATTAGCCTCTCTCTCTTGTCCTGGTATTCACGTCGGATTGGCCAAATTCTAGATATCTGTATGTCAGTGCAGTGGAAAGATGAAGTTCACCCCTCCCTCCTTAATCTGACGCGACCAGTAAGGAAAGAAATCTAGACCGGATGGGAATGTTGTATGCTACAGAGCCTGGGAGTGGTGCTGTACGTGTTGGTCTGCGGAACGCTGCCGTTCGACGGGACGACGCTGCACGCGCTGAGGGACCGAGTCCTCTCTGGACGATTCCGCATCCCGTATTTCATGTCCACCGGTGAGTCTCCGTCTCCTACTTCCAGTAGCAGGACCGGCTACTTCAGTGAGAGTGAGGGAAATTCCTTGAATTGGTCCTAACTTTCCTGGGCCAAATGCTTTCCTCGCCGGATACAGAGATTTGAAACCTCTCTTGGCTCTGGGTGACCCTCACATGTGCAGAATCCCAGCATGAGAGCCCCAGGTGAAGTACTTCATGGCGGATAGGCTTTCCCCTCCTCGGGGAGAAGAATGCCTTCGTATTTGTTCAATTGTTGGTCAGAAAAAAAGCCTTCCCGAAATGTTGCTTTGATATCCTCTTGTCCAGGGTGAAGTTTATTTCAATTTTTTCTTCTTGGAAAAATACGTTCAGAGCTCAGCTGCTTGTTCTTGGGCCCAGATTCTTATGTTATGTAAGAGGAGAGAGTCTCCCCCAACCACGGGAAAGATCTCAAAAACTGTAGCCTCCATAGCAGCGAAGAAGTTAAGAATCGATTAAAATACTTTTTTTTATTTTGAAGGAAAAAAAAACTCTTTGATGATGGAGAGGTGTTTTCGTGGAGAAAATAAAGTGAAAAGGGCACGATTGGTCAGGTGAGATTGCTTTCGGGCGAGCGGAATTGATGTTTACCATGGCAGTTCATTACCTTGAGGTACAGAACTTCTTTCAAGTCGAGGAATAACAAAGGCAACTAGTATGAGGAGAGATAATTTCCTTAACGGGCTTGTCAGAGAAGAGGAATAAAAGAGCCAAAATAGAGCGACTATCGCGATATCGACGAGGTCTCTGGGGAGAGCCAATGACGTCATGAAGACGATGATGAATGGGCCCAGAGAGAGGGATGAGAGAAAGAAAAAGGAAGGGAGAATGAAGAGGGATGGCGAGGAAAAGGAACAGGACGGTGAAGAGAAAATAATGAAAAGATGCTGTGCCCGCCTTGCTCTTCAGTGATTTCTCACTGGCTCTGATTACCACGAAGCGGGAGATGGGAACATAAGAGAAAGAAAATGAAAACTCTCCCTCTTCTAATGTAGTCGCTACGGATACGTTATCTAGGACCAGTATCATTGTTTGGCTGAGAAATGTGAATGTCGAGATTTTCTGTTGCTTCCCTACCCATAAATAATTAGGGGTGAGAAAGCACATTACATCGTGTCCTAGATCTTTCATCGCAATTTCTAACTGGGTGTTGTTAGACCGTGTAAGAGGGACTGAGAGGACAGAATAAATCGCTGCGGTGAACCAATCGAGTGAAGCGAGCCATAAATCCCGCAAATGGGGACTTCAATCCCATTAGTGCTAGAAACGGGTATCTCCTAAATGGAATGGAAAGGCTAAAAGGAGAGGAGCCAGAATAAGCCAGTCCGGGGCTTCTTGTACGTATGCCCTCAATGCATCGAAAGCGAGGGAGAATTTTCCCTCTCGAGCTTCTTTTCACTCGTGGGAATGACGTCATGGGGTGACGTCAATGGCCCCCCCCCCTTCTCCCCCCTTCCATTAATTTTGTGTGTGGCTGGGTGTTCGTGATGCCTGGGACTTCTTACCCTCATCATGATCATCGACCACAATTCTTATCGACTTCCTTCCTTCCAGCCGTCATTCCCTCTCCTCATCTAGAGAGGCCCATTCCCTAGGGAATTCGGCTAATGGATTCAATACCGGAGAGCGGGAGCCAGCCCTGCGCTGTTAATGGTCCATGATCCGGGTGCTTACGAGAGGTGACGAGCGGCCTGCCATTTTTTCTCATCTGTATTCTATCTTGTCATTGTAATTGTCAGGTTGATTTTTTCCTGCGATGAATGAATGATGGGAGGGATTCCTGACCCTCCATCGGTAGGACAGCAAACTGTCCTACAAGACCAATTACAGCCTTCCAAACTCGACCGATGGTTTTCGGGGGATTATGCTGTATAGACAAACATCTTATAACTTGTTGAATTACATCATATCTTCTCCAGAACCCTTGACGAGTTTATTAGGTTTATATTGGAAGTGAAGCAGAAAAGCTCTCCTTTCCTCGGTGATGAGAGAAGATGGAAGTCTGCCAATGAAATGCGTGCTTTGCATGAGACCTTGACAAGAGGGGGTCTGTTCATCGACCCAACAACGTGAACTATGTCCTCTCTCATCTTAGGAATAGGCATGCGAACGTCATTATACGAGACCAGTCGGGATCAGAGTTAAAAGAGCCATGGGCTGAATAAAACTCTAGGATCCCATTCCGGGTTATTGTGTTTATTTTTACTCCACCTCCACCGTTTCATGTTCCGGTCTTTTGTGCATGCTTTCTATTGCGTTCGGCTTCCAAATACGATATTTCTCATTCACATCGACCTTGGGAGGAATTTCACATGATAATCTTTATCTTTTATCAATGAATTCATGAAGGATCTACCGGTGTCATAGATTCAATCTACTGTAACACGTCTTGAAGAAACAGTTCATCTATTCGTCTGCAGGCTTCACCGAGATTTTTCTTGTTCAGTTAGGTCAGAGTTGGGCCCACGGCAGCATTTCGAGTTTCGACAAGTTTGCCCACCCCTGAGTTAGATCAAGAGTAAAGGATGCGATGAAAGAAAGAAATGTTGACGGACCATGTTGTGTTGGTAGAAATGATGATGGACGGTATAACTCATATTTCTTTCGTTCCACATGTGTGTTGCAGAGTGCGAGTCTCTGATCAGGAAGATCCTTGTCTTGGATCCGGCGAAGAGATACACTCTGGATCAGGTGAAGAGACACAAGTGGATGCTCATGGATGGACATCCTAAGCTCCTTCCACCTCTACCTGACCGACAAGCTGAACCTAACGAACAAATCCTCAGGCTCATGCAGAGTCTAGGGATCGATACCAACAAAACTCGCCAGGTATTCCCTTCATATTACAGTAAAAGTTGGTTTGTGTTTTCAGGGAGTTCAAACCTAATCTTAAAGTAATAGCAGATTCCACTAGCTCTAAGTAATAGAATTGGAAAAGATTCCAGCAAAATTTAAATTACAGTAATTTTAAAGTTGATAAAGATAACGCCTTTGCTGTTCAAGCCATGTCATTCCACGCAATTCTTGCTGCAGTCGGTGTTGAACAAGACTTACGACCATCATGCTGGGATCTACCTGCTGTTGTTGGAGAGATTGCATCAGCATCGGAGCAGTCACTCGATGGATCCAGAAAGGCGTCGACCGAGCACCATTGCCGAGCAGGCGATGCGAAAGATGAACATATCAGGCGGTTCAGCCCCGCCGCGGGTCATCCACGAATTCTCTCGAACCCAGACGTGCCCTGATCAAGGGATGGAATCCCGACAATCCCGGCCTCCTCTCCTGCCCCCAGCTCAAGACCCTGCTCAACCCGTGGAATTAGGGAATTCCAGTCGGTTTTCTCTGACTCGGATCGGGAAGGAAAAGTTGGATGTGGTGCACGAAGACCGAGAGGGTTTCCAGCAGCAGCAGAGCCAGGCTGCTGGGATGGAAGGCTCCATGTGTATGGGAGAGACTCCCTCACCTGCGGTCTTCTGGAATCGCCAGCGCGGTTCAAGCCAACCAGTCAAGGGAGGACTGTGTACATCAATCGACGAAGGTGTGGAGACAGACATGTCAGACAGCAGTGTCAGTATCTGTGATAGCAATGCTTCTTTCCACACAAGTCATGCACCCATGCTCAGGACAATGGCCCAAGCCCATGCTGGGGACTCCTCTAGTCAGTGCTACTTGTATGATTCTCCACAGGGGAGTGTTACAAGCACTGGTTCCACATTTGAGAGCTTCGACTCGCAAATTGAGCCCGACTTCTCATCGAGCCTTGTGTCATGCACATCATCCAATCTCCTCATAGTTGGGGGTCATCTTGCCCCACAGATAGGGACTCTTCCTCCTGATGGTTCCCAGACAGTCACTATGCGGGCAAGTCCTTCCAGTCGGGGTATAGTTCGACACAATCCAATGGAGGCCGAGCGAATCATGACTCGATCTCCAGTCAACTTCCGGGAGGGGCGTCGAGCCTCAGATGGTCTAGTGGCTCAGGGCGTCATTGCCTTTCGACAACGTCTCAATGAAAGTGATAAAGCCAAAGGTGTGATGGAGCTCAATTCCCTCAGACACGAGCATCAGCAGTTGCAGCAGCTCTATTGTCGTGAAGATCCTAGTCAGCAGCAGCCTCAGCAGCAGCAACTGCCCCAACAGCAGCAGTTTGGTATGAGTAAGATCGAGCCTTGTTTCACGTCATCTGATACTGATGTTTCAGAGGACTTGCCACAGGTAACAACTGGCTTGCCTGAGGGCTACAATCCTGTGATGCTGGCTCGAGAGTACAAGCATCAGTATATGCAACACAGGCTGCAGCAAAAAAGATTGATCTTTCAAAACCAGGCTGCCATGCACAGAGGAGCTGAACAGATCTCGAGACGAGCGATGGTCCGACAGACAAGCTACAAGTTAGCACAACAGGCTCCTGTCCTTCCACCCCTGCCAGTTATGGATCCTGAGGTTCACTTTCAGCCCATTGCTGAAAATATTGGGAACCTTCCATACCAAGGGAGTCAACATCTGCCAGAGTCTGACCTTCCTCTGGTAGGTATGCATGCCCCACATCCAGTGAAAAGTGAGTCCTTTGACACCTTCCCCTCATCCATGCCTGGGGTACGATCATCGAGCAGCTGTGAATCCTATGAGACTGCATCCTCACAGCAACAATCTCAACTGGGAGCATTGCAAGGTGCAAGGGAATCTTTCCACTCACTACCTCTGTCCCTGCAAAACCATGGACTCCAACTGCAATCTAGTCATCTCTGCAGCTCATTGCCAGGAGCAAATCCAGAACCATGGCGAGGCAACTTACATCCATGGGACAATGTTCCTCATCAAGGTTGGAATCAGTTGCCCTCTAATATGGCAGCATGCAGATTGAGTGACCATTCAATGGGACTGCACCCTCAGCCTGGCATTATGTCCAATGCTTCAATGATGGGCACCTCCCTTGATGCAAACATGGCAAACCTTTGCCCACAGATCCTTGAACCCCATTTGGTGCCGCCAGTTCAGTACCTTCAGGATGCAAATTCTGCTTCTCAAGAGCCACTGATAAACCAATCCATGGAAATCTCATGAATCCTCCCAAAGAAACCACCTTCCTTTCCTTAATCTTGCTCTAGGCAACACATTGAGTGTAGATAGGAGAGAGACATATCAATGTAGAGGTGCAGCAGCCTTAAAGAGTTTGAGACGAGTGTTTCACCCTCATCATTCCAAAGTGTTGTTGTAGAGCTCTGAGGGTTGGTCCTTGGGTATGATAATTGCTTCCCCTGTTCAAAGAATCATCAACTGATGCAGTCTAGAGTGATATTTTGAATTAATGAGACTCAGAGAGAAATATGATATATGTATATGCGATGATTCTATTTTATGGCCTATTGCTGTCATGTTGGGAGGTCAGAGATGACGAGAATAGAGCAATAAGTGTCCTCCAAGATAGATATTTTTAGTAGGTGCATCCTATTTTGAGACACCAGAAGGTGATCCTTTGATTTCGCTTTTGCAACGTGGCTCAGCCTTTCTCTGAATTATGAGGCAATACTACTGGCAACCTGGGCTTATGTCATTGCTGTGTTAGCCAAAGATTTTTTTTTAGAAAGGAAAAGAGCTCAGAATAAAATTTCCTTTCTGATCATATATGAGAAGTTTTAACTCATTTCAGAACCTGAAACTGAAGTGAAGATTCATCCACAAGAGGATCACAAGAGTGGAGTATGGCATAATACCATTGCTGGTATTTTGAGCAACCTAAAAATACTTCATACTCTGCACTTGGACATTTCACTACCAACATAATTTAGATGAATACTTTTCAATAACCTGAGAGGGAAAACCTTTGCTTCGTTGTTGCTTGTACAAGAAATCCTTATACAAAATTAATCAACAGTTAAAATGATCACATGACAGATGGACAAAACATTCATTCAATGCATATAATTTTAACAGTTCTGCCAACAGTCAGGGAAAACCTCATAGTTTGTCTTCAAGAAAGTTCTTCTTTGCAAACCACCTCTGCAAATTCTTGATATCTTCCTCAGTCTCTAAAGTTGTTCCATATGTGTTGGGCACATCTTTCCAGGTCTCTGTAAACAAATCACTCCCAGTCTGTTTGCTTCGCAATAATGCCTCCTCTACAGTGAGGGCTTCCTCCACACTGGGTGCTTTTGGATTTCCTTGTTCATCAAGGTTCCCTGACTTCAAGTCTTCTGTAATTTTTCTGCTGTATATTGCATCAAAGAGATCCTTAGCAGTGAATGCTGACTGATTGACTTCAGGTGCTTTGTAAGAAACATATGGCTTCAGCTGTAATAGAGGCACATATTGGAGTTATATTGAATCAAATTATCTAAGAAAGACATAAGCATAATTACTGATTGCCTCAATAAAACATGCTTCAACTTACATGAAAATCAGATAAATCTGGAACAATTAATTCTGGTACCATCTCTGGTATTAGAATGAACTTCTGGTCTTTGGTGGTGTACCCCACTGGTCGAACACCAAGATCTGTGACAAAGAAACAATGGATTTAACATTTGAACATTAGACATTCCAGGTACAGTCGTCCCTCGCCACTTCGCGCTTCGACTTTCGCGGCTTAACTCTATGGCGGTTTTTTCAAATACCTGTATATAGGGTAATACGAGTGTAATGGTGACTAAAGAGTGTTATTTCATGTCTAGAGGGCTCTAATAGACATGAAATAACACTCTTTAGTCACCATTACACTCGTATTACCCAATATACAGGTATTTGAAAAAACCGCCATAGAGTTAAGCCGCGAAAGTCGAAGCGCGAAGTGGCGAGGGACGACTGTATCCCAAGAACTTGAATTCAGCTGAAAAACACTGCAGGACTCCATGCAGTGGGAAATGAAACTTAGACAAATATGAGGTAATGGATAAGACAGCAATTTTCACATTGACATCCCTACTCCAGAGAATGGCAGCATTACCTTGCGACTATATACTTCAATAGACCCAGAAAGCTTGCTGCTATGAATTCCTAAGCAAAGTCTGCTTTGCAATTCATATGGTATGTTAACATGGTACCAGAAAATTGTATGCAATAAATTGTTCATGAATGGAGTACATATGGATACATTGTTCACATCAGGTGAAACACTAAAAAAAGTGCCATTATTGTGTACTTCAGAAAGCAATAATTATATGCAGCTGCCAAATTAATTTGTGGAGCTTAGAACAATACAAGAACTGAGATTCCAAGTTGTGCAATGCTGGGGGTTGTTGGAACTCAATGCATAGATCTTGACAGATTAAATTAAAAGCTTCACGGGATATGTGTGCAGAGGAAAATTCTAATTATTGCAAGTGTTTACTGAATTGCACCAGCAATCTCAAAGCTGGACATGAGTATTAGGCAATCAATTGCAGCCAAAGAAATCGAGTATTATTGTCCGGGGGAGTTCATATTGAACCTCCTGTATGAGTGGCATAATTCCTATAGACTGAAAATGGTGCTCTCTAATTAGCCCACTCTTGGCAATGTTCTCATAACAGAGCACAAGCCTGTTTTCTCAGGTTTGTTCTAAAAAAATAATGATTTCTGTCATGTGGCAAAGCTTCTTCATCACAGGAACAGCATTTTAATGCTCAGATTTAACTCATATGTAGAGGAGGTACAGATTATAGAAGTATTACTACATTGTTCCTGTAAAAGCTTAACACATTGGTGATGGGCCCCGAGAAATCTCAGAGTACGCTCGTGAGCGGTTGGGAACCTAGGGTTGCTGAACGTCCCAGTTCAAGGGGGTATTGCCTCAGATTCTCATGTGCTCCAACTACATACAATAATGACCCCAATTATTGTTATGCATAATTTTTTGGACCAATTTAGCCCGAGGGGCACAAGAAGAGTGATGCATAAAGATATCTCCCAACCATCATGGGACAGCTGCTGCTACTGACCTCCAGTCAAACCCCTTCACATCACATGATTCAGATGGGAGTGCATCTACTTGCTCTCTCCAACAGCTCCTCCTAGATCAATACTCATGAATACTTCTTTCTGTGCAGCTCTCCTGAACAGTACTCGCATAAATCTTGCATCTTCAGGGGGGCTGCTAGTATTTTTCAATTCAGTTAGACACTTTTTCACTTGACTTCGACACTCATGCATGAGGAACGTCCCATGCACGTGTGTCTGAGTCAAGTGAAAAACACTGTAATGGCTTTTCCAGCAGAGCAAATTAAGCAAATTGATGCAGTCCAGGTAACCTTGCCTTATAAAATAGGTTTGGTCTGATGCACAGTGCATGATTCATGCATAACGAGTCTTGCGCTAGCTTGATGTATAAGCTTAACAGTTTGGAATAAATATAACTGCATCTATCAGTTACAAATTTGACAAAACTTACGATCAATGGGCAATTCTCTCTCAGGTGTCATCTGCCTGAGCTTATGACTCCTAGGCCCTCTCTTGTTATGGAGCAAGAACTTCCGGAAATTCCGCTTCCCGAGACAGACGGGGGATGCATGGAAGGATCGGTGAATGGGGGAGAACGCAATACAGGCCTGATATATCGGCAATCCTGGTCTCCCCGAGCACTTAAACACGCACAAGCGGGAGGCGGCCATATCTACGAATCATGGCGACCCTCGAAGGAGCCGAGGATCACCCAGCACAACGTGATTCCCACACCGAGATGGATTCGGACGAAGACCCCGTGCTGGACGCGAAGTCGTCGAATAACTTGTGGGAGCTGGTGGAAGAACTCGCTCTAAACAACATCGAACACTTCCGGACAGACGAGTCCGAGAACGGACAACGCCTCTACGAGGGTTTCCAGGCTTTCCTGGAGCACCTGAGGAACCTCCGTAAGATTGTGCCTGACGTAAAGCAAATCTCGCCGGACTTCGACTTCGACAGCAAGGTCAGAGGGAATGGCTATCGCAGTTTTGTCATGGTCGTGGATGCCTGCCTCGTCCACTGCGCGGAGCTCAGTAGAACCATATGCACGAAGAGGGATTCGACATTCTTTCAGAAAAAGAGGAGTATGAGGTGAGTCATTAGAAATGGAGGAATCATTGGATCCCTTAAGACGGGTTTACACATGATACTGCACTTGCTTAAAAGTTAATTGTGTGCAAGATCATCTCCATAGAAAACCATTGTCTGTGGGAGCACTTCCAAGGAATGGAGTGGACTCCTATGGAGGTACTATCCCTGGCAATAGTCAACAAATGAAACTATGAAAACAATATTTACTTATACAACTTTCATGCAAGTAAACCTGTCTTTTAGGTTTTATTCTGACAGTGTGTTCTATTTTTTCAGAGAAGTGGAAGCTTGGGGTCAAGTGCTGGCATCCTTGACACAACTCTTTGAATTCTTGAAGAGACTGCACAGTTGGAGTGAAAAGGGGTGCCTTTTCCCATCTGACTATCATTCGCCTGAAGAACTCCTATTGGAAGCTACAAACCTCAATCAATATTGTTTTTATGGCCGCTGTCTGGGATTTCAGGTTTGCTTCATGATCATTGTCAAGCATTTATATCAAAGCTGAGGCATACATGTGGATAGAGGCTTCAGTGTTTTCAAATTGACTTTGCACGCCTATAACATGTAATCCATCATTTACTATGGTCATTAGCATCAGGACTAACAATTCTTTGAAGTGTAGCTGTTACTTGTATTGTTATGGGCAGCTTGGCATGTTTGAACAATAACTTCATGTCCTTTAGGTCTTTAGATGTCATTAGGCTTGATTTGATTGTACCACCAGGTGCACGTTCAAGGTGTGGAAAGCCAATCTGAAAACATCATAGACTAGTGTTGCAAGCTTCACTATTCTTTGGTGGTATTTTGGTTGTCAGTTTGTGAACTCAATGAGGAGAGCCTTGAAAATGGTGAGCCTCTCAATGGCTTCTTTCAGTGAAGTCTACTACAATTCTGGGTCCATCTTCAGTCGGACTACTCAATCTATTCTTGCAGGTTAGCCTAGTGCTTGAAGCTTCATGTATTTTAGGTGATAGGCTCTCATGCAAACTGCTTAAATCTTGGAAGATCTGCTTGATTTGGTCTAATAACTGAAGCAGGGAGATTTAATAAAAGAACTGACTGTGTTTCCATGGCAGCCCTAGAACGAGTCATCTCCAGCTCAACCTGAACCCTTATGATATCCTGACCACCACCACCACCAAATTAAAGCCCATTTTAGAGCTTTGGCTTCACAGAGTTCAGTTTTTTGCTTCTCTAAACCATTTGAATTCCTAACTATTTGAAACTTAGTTAAACTACCCACTATCAATTGCATATAACCAAAAGGGAGCAGAGATCATTCTCACACTTGTTTTTTTTTTTTGCTGTTTTTTTTAAACAATTTGTAAGCAATTTTGGTTACCAGTTCTTGCAGGTCGAGGTACATTAGATAGGCATGTGAGGAATCCCATGTACAGTATTTATATGCCTCTTCCCATGGATGGGCTACTGAGGATTAGACAGTCAGTAAAGACAGTGTGAGGCTTTTTGTAACTCCATTAAGCAAATATTTGCTTTAAAATTGTTTTGCTACAAACTACCAGTAGCAGAAATATATGACTTCAAGGTATATATTTTGCAGACTCTTCAAAGCATGTTCTGGATTTCCTAGTTGCATTATGATTGTAGCTAATTCCAAAATTATGAAATGTTGTGCTGTTTCTTATTTTTTGTTAACATGAAAACTGCTCTTAGTAGTAAAAGATACATTGCAAACCAGAGGCAACATATCCATGAACAAAATCCTAATGCAATTGTGTGGTTATGATCTCACTGCTTCAATGTTTGCTCATGCTTTTCATCATATTTTGAAAGTATTACTGCATTTTAGGACTCAATCCTGTGGTATGTAATTAGTTTAGGTGAATTCACATGTGCAACTTCATTTTCTAATTGGCATCTTCTGGCTGTATCAAGATTTCATGCTGTATATTTTTCATAATTTAGGAGGAAGGTGCTGGCTGGATCCAGAGTATCGTGCAAGGAGGATTGTGAACCTTTCCCAGAATGCCACTGTAGATTTCTGCAAATCCTTTTGGCTCCTTGCTGACAGTGGTATGTTTTTCTTTATTAATTATGCTGACATATAGATAGATGTACTAATAATGTTTCATCTTCAACTACATGGCTGAAAGAAGGTGTCCAGTGACTCAATTTGGATTTTTGCCAATTTTCTGGATTTTCTAAGAATTTTATTTGAGTTCCTACAGGCTCATATTTTGTGAGTCTATAAGAGGACTTGCATTTATTATATGCTATGAATGGAATCTCTATCTCCAGAACTGCTCTCCCAGCTACCTGGGGTGGTATGTCCAGCAATAGCAGTGAATAAGGTGATAGCTGTGCCACCAGAACCATTGGAGATGCCAAAGGCTGACTCACGTGGTATGGTATCCATTCCCATTCCAACTGCTCACGGGGACTCACGTGCCATCCCATGTCGTTTACTCTCTTCCCACTGGAGGGAAGGAATGGTCAGTTCTGGCATGTTCCAAGTAAATGTAAAGTATGTGAGTGCATGATCTCTGTGATTGTGTATTGTGTGTGTGTGTGCACGTGCTAATGTCTAATTTAAATATTGTCATGCTTCTGTGACTGGACACCTGTCAGATTGCTTCTCTCCTCTAAATACTGGATTTTTTTTAGGTCTTGATGAAGTTCATACAAAACCATTCTGTCATGTATATATAATTCATGATCCATCTATTGAAGTTGACTATGTAGCCCTAGTTTGAAGGTGATTGGTATATCTTGGATTGAATATGCCCATTGAACTCTTACTCAAATGAGTTTCTGCTTGTGTGACTAGGTAAGTTCAAAAGGAGAAAACAGGAAACATATGGTGCTGCCTACAACTTCCAGCCTTGTGATTCATTGCCATGGGGGCGGGTTCATTGCTTGCACTTCAGCATCCCATGAGATATATCTTCGTGAATGGGCTGCTAAATTGGAAGTCCCTATCTTCTCCATCGATTACAGCCTTGCCCCAGAGGCCCCTTATCCAAGAGCTCTTGAAGAAGTGTTCTATGCATATTGTTGGGCACTTCGCAATGCACATCTTCTTGGCTCCACTGCTGAGAGAGTTGTCCTTGTTGGTGAGGAGGTTGTCATCCTCATAAAGACCAAATAACTCTTTCCTGATGCATGCTAATTACAATTTTCTGTGCATTTTAGGAGACTCAGCTGGTGGGAACCTCGTGAATGGTATCACTATGAAGTGCATCAAGCTGGGTGTGAGAATACCAACAGGAATTTTTCTTATTTATGCCCCAAATTTAATTCAGTTCATCCCTTCACCCTCACGCCTCTTGTGCCTCATGGATCCCCTTCTACCATTTGGAGTTTTAATGAAGTGCCTGAAAGGTGAGCTGCAAACTATTGAGCTATCTCAATTTGATTTCAATAGTCCTTTGATAATTAAAGTTGTTTTTTCAATAACTGGACATGGCAGCATCATGATTATCATCTTCCATTCTTAGCATATGCTGGTCATACTGCTGAAGAGCCCATCTTCAGGCAACTACAAGAGGAAAGCCGTCTTCCTCTGCCCATTCCCAATGGTTCTCCGAAAGAGGTGGATGAACCAAACACAATCCTACCAGTTGGACAAGATATGCTGAAGACTTCACCTGGTTCAGGAACTTGTTCTCCCAGTGACACTGAATCATTTGTGGAAGTGAGCGAGTCTGACATGCAGGACATGGCAACCATGGCCTCTGTATCCCTGTCCTTGGCCTCGGACCCAAGCCCAGGGGATGAAAAACCTGAGTTGACATCGCAGGAATATGTGGATGACTTCCTTGAGAAGTATGTCTTGGATTCAGAGACAGATTCGATGGGTCAGAAGGTGCATGTCGTGAGGGCAGAGTCCTTGGAATCTGACACAGATGAACATGTCCTCTTTGAGTTTCCCCAGGATCTTAGCCATTCATTCTCAAAACGTATTGGAGCCGCTGCAAGGAGCATCAAAGATACATTTACTGGGTGGAGGAGCAGAGGACAACCTGTTCTTGGTATCCCTGTGGACAGAAAGTGAGTTCTGAACTTATCATCATGTTCTTCAATCACACTCATGTTAATAGGGCCAAGCTAATCTGCATTCTTTCTCCTCAGAAGAGTGAGCTTTCCAACATTGGGAAAATTTCCTGCGATGGCTGCTAACTTTGATTCTTTGGGACCAGTAAGCCCTGCAGTAGAATTCAAGAAGTTCCAGGTGTCTCGTGATCCTTTCATATCTCCGTATTTGGCTTCTGATGACCTTCTCATGAAGTTTCCTCCCACCCATCTTCTTGTAAGCAATTTGGCAGCTGTTCTACATTGGATGCCTTTCTTTTCCCTTTTGCTTAATTTTTTACTTGGGTTTTTAGACGGTGCATCTTGACCCGTGCCTGGATGACTGTGTGATGTTTGCAAAACGCCTGAGGGCTCTTAATGTCCAGGTTGCACTTGACATCCTGCCGGAAATGCTCCCTCATGGATTTCTCAATTTTTCACAGGTCAGTCTTTTACTCTCTTTTTTTTTTAAGTTCATGATATCAGTGACACTCAGGTCTGCATTGAGGAAAAATAATGTTGGTTATGTTCCAGTCAAGCAAGGAAGCCCATGCTGGTTCCATGGAGTGCATCCAACACATCCGGATACTCCTTGGCCTTTTGGGCACCTCAGCTGCAACACCTTAGACCTAGATTATTGGTATCTCTGAGTTCTTGTATTTCTTGTCTTCATCATATGGCTTCACATGTGCAAAAGATGGGCATCTCATGGCAGAGCCCATAAGTTCTCTTATTAGGCTCTGTGATCTTTTTGTGCAAGATGCTATTGGTTGCTTTTCCATTCTGCTATCAATGAGATTTATTCAGGCCTAAATCTATCTTTCAACTCATGGTGCTATCATAACCGGCCATTAGAACAATGAATATCATTCTGGTTCAATTGTTGTAGATTATGGTACAGGGCCTTTTCTTTCCCAGAAACTCACCGGGATACACGTTGCCTACAAAGGATATTATATCCCTCAGTTCCTGGAGACCTCTGTATGTATTGTGATCATATTTATCATTCCAAAGATGCCAGAATTCAAGATGTATGTTATATTCTTTGCATGTCTTTGTGTCATATGTAGTTGCAGGCCATCACTTGTGTCGAATTTTATTTTTTGGTAATTACAGTGTAAGAATTTTCTCTGTTTTTAGATATTAACGATGAGCCAAGTAACATGACAGAAGGGGTGGTCATATTTGTTTTAAAGCATATCCTTTTCTAAGACACTTCACTATTGAGTTTTCAGTGATGTCCATTGGTTCGAGGATGAGGCAGGTTATCTCCTATGCTGAT
Source organism: Darwinula stevensoni (assembly GCA_905338385.1). Classification (NCBI taxonomy): domain Eukaryota; kingdom Metazoa; phylum Arthropoda; class Ostracoda; order Podocopida; family Darwinulidae; genus Darwinula; species Darwinula stevensoni. Next base: position 47,552 of record CAJPEV010000299.1, read on the forward strand.
GAATCCAGGCATGGTTAGATGCTTGTATGCTCTTATGTAAATCCTGGGAGTATACTATGGAGTTTGAGGGATAACAAGTTTCCTATCTCAGTCTAAAGTAATTTTGAGGACAGAACTGAATTGCAATCGACTGTCAAACAGGGAGGGCTATGGGAATTTTTCAAAGTCACTGACACAAATGTGTTCAACATGGCCAACATGGCCCACCTGACAGCTGGGTGAAGCCTGTTGCTAGGAGTTACTCGGTCTTTCAACATCAACTGACCAACTTATATAAAGATATTCCTCAATGTCCAGGCATGCTATTGCTTACATGAGAATCAATTTTAGTTTTTCTTAGTCTACATGCTTTGAGTTCACTTATCCATTTGTGCAATTCAGTTTTCTCTTTTTTTTGTAATTTTTCTGGGTTGCCACTCACCCAATCACCTGTCACTAGCTCCCAATAAATATCATCTCTTTTTCATAAAGTCCAGGCTCTTCTCTTCCTCTCATATCAAGCTCCTGGTCCTTGTAAAATTTGTGATTGCTCTTTTTTATTGGAATTCCAAGTACAAGTACTATAACAACTCTTACCAAACAAGAAACAGCTCTGATACAATTGGAGAGTAGAACTTCAGCCTTGAATGATGTTTATCCCTGTTCCAGTCTTTAAATATCTTAATCCAGGATCTCAATCCTTGTCCAAAACACTTCAATCACTCGTCTTATTCTTGGCTCTCAGACTTCTAGGGATTATTAAAGCCTTTAAACTTCCAATTAACACTTTGCCTGTGGGAGTCCTGTCTTAGGATTTAAAATGAGATGTGATGTAATTTCAAGAGAGTTCCTGTTGAAAACAATATTGATGAGTGGGGATTGCAAAATACTGCTGGAAGTACCTAATTAACATCTCTATCACTTTTTCAATTTAGGTTACTGCATAGAATGTCATGCCCACAAAGTCATATTTAGTATTATCATAACTCATTGATTCAGGGAAATTAAGCCATTCCCTTCCTTGTCTTTGGCCTAGTTGTATTAAATGCTGAAGGAAATAGGTATCTTTTTTGCTGTCAGCTATAAATAGCTGGAGAAAAATATAAAACCCTATTTTTTATCTCAAAAAAGGATAGTTCTAGGCTTGAGCTGGGAGGCCAAGAGCCATTTCTGCTCTTATTGAAATCCTAAGTTAAGGTTGAACACTGATCCAAACCCCTTTCCTTTCTAATATAAGATAGGCCTACCCCAGTAAAAATATATGTTTTCAATGGGAACTTCTCAATTGCTTAATTCCCTACATAGCTTCTTTCTTGCATACATTAAGGCATCATACAACTTGAAGTTACTCTGTTGAAGTGACAGTGACTTCCATGAATCTGACCCAGGCTTGCTATGCCCATTCTTGTAATTCTGATGCATGGCTACTTATGGAGAATATTTTAGAGAAATATCAAATCTTGTTCGCATTAGGGAGGAAGTGGGGCTCTCAATCACAAACCATTTCCTTAGGTGAGAGGGATTGGCTATCGATTTTGGAATGAACTTGAGCTGAAAAGTAATCAAAGGACAAACTTAAGATTTTTCCATTTAGGGTCAGGCTTCCTTTTCCCAGATATATGCAATTGTTGTTATTGTTTATACTATGAGAAGTGGCACCTATAATAAAATTCAAAAGCTGGAGCCTTAACCCTTTAATAGGTACTGATATTTACATATATGATAATCATGAATTTGCTGAATGGGATACATTTTTTTAAGTTACTGCGCTATGGTACTGCCATATATATATGTATGCTGCATATTAGTATTATGTGTTATATAAGTGTATTTTTTCCCAAAGTTTGTATTTTGCCCAAAAAATCCAACCCAGCAGTGCTCACAACTGTTAAAAAAAAACTCACCTTTTGAAGGGTTTAGTTCAGAAGGATTCAAGTTCTAAAAGTGTGCTATGAGGGTCAAAAGAATCTTCATGCCTCCAGCAATTTCATTTGGACTTCAACTGTACAGGTAAATCGAAGTGTACAAATGGTCAAGTGAAGTCAAATCCAGGGGAATACCTACACTTCCAATTGGTATCAACAGCCCCACCTCCCATTTTGGTCGCTGTAGTCACAGGGAAAAGAGAGAATTTGCTGGTTTCAATCCTCCCCAATTATGTGTGCCTCCATGGTTAGGGGAGGACTTGAGTAGTTGTCTCCTCAAGCATCTTGACCCCAATTAGTAGGTCAAGAAATATGAAAGGCCATTGACCATTGGGGAGAATTGGTGTCAAGGGTCAGGGAAGATATTATGGCCCTGGTGTAGGCCTTTCTTGTACATCCATTCTTGGGATTGGGATATTTTGATATACACTCTAGGGCTACTTGTTTAATTTTTACCCTGTACAAATTATTCCATTTTTGATCAGGGTTTGAAAAATGCTCATGTGTTTTTTTGAAAACAATAAATGCTAATAATGTTTAACTTATTTTGAAATTTCCATGAAAACACCATTTATTAAAGTTTCCAAATGAATTGGTTCCACAGGGTAAGATATCACAGATGCAGATGGAGTACACATAGTTTTAGCATGTGTTCTGTAAACCAATTCCGTGAGAAGATGGGAACTAAAGTTCTATCTGGAATAAAGCCCATTATTAACCCACCAAGGAGGTGAATGTGCTGAGTATCACTTTTTTCTCTCCTTTCTATCTTGCATTCAGTGCAAAAATGAAGTCGTGCTGAATGTAAAGAAGTTAGAGCATAAATGTAAGTCCTAAAACCCCCTGACATTTGCATCTCACCAAATCAATGCAGATTTTTCTGTTGGGGCAGTTGGATGAGATTCACACAAAGTAACATATACAACTGATGACATGGGAAAGCACCTATAAAAGCTTTGAAAACACAACTATGGATGAAATATGTTCTTGCCAGGCATGGTCTTGTTTCATCAGTCATGAGGGACTCTCTTGTGATGAGGGTCTTGGCAGTGAATGTGTTCTTATGAATCTCAGGGTGCTTGCACTTACTGGATGAGGGAGAATGAGAATTGATGAAGAATTTGAATTCCATTCATTATTAGCTCTCTTTTCATGTTGCGTTGATGTGTTAATAGATAGTGACTTTGATCAGTTGAAAACTTATGATTCTATAAGACTTATTCATAATTGCAATTCAGGATTCATACCCCATTTTTATAGGTCATGTTCCAATTGCTTGAAGGGCCAATTCAACTGTGGGTTGAACCATACTCCCTCTATTTTTGTGCTTGAGAGAGTGAAGAGTCGGAGTGGCTCTATAACTATTTTGTACTCCCTCTGTCCAGAAATGATTGTCCTGTTTCCCATTTTTATTTGTCCAGAAATGATTGTCCTGTTTCTGGTTTTCGACTCTTAACTAAAGAAGAACGCGCCTGATGGTTTGGCAGACACTTCGACTGACGACTCTTGGTGACTATAGATTTTGTAGTTGTTGATGAGCCCAATAAAAGAACTGGACTCACTTGGTGGCTCAACAGGGACACACTTCCCCATGTCATAAGTAACCTTTGTCCCACCATTGTGGCAATAGTATTCACCCTGCATTGACATGCAGTGAAGCGAAGCCAATGAATTTGTTTCTCAATAAAGATCTTGTAAGGGAGTTAAGGGTTTATTTAAAGGGACTCTTGAGCAGATTTTACAACATCCATAGGGCACAGCAAATTAAGCGGTAGGCGGCCCAAACGCGTAAGTTTGTCCTTTCCGACCCACGACCCATACTTCAGGTTTCCATCGTGGCTATAGCAACGTCTTTCTTTTGTCGCGTATACCCGACAAAAGAAAGTCGTATATCGCGCGCCGCTGGTCGTTGGTAAGGTTTTTTTTTGTCGCCAGGGATTCGGTCTCCATGAGGTTTTCTGTTGGTTGCTGCCGTTGATCAATCGAGGGCACGGGCTACGGGGATGTAATGTGCAGTAGTGACTCTCCTCCCCAAGGTGCTGAAGCGAGAATTTCCATTGATGTAATTTTGGACTAATCGGTGTGGTTCAAAAACTCTTACAAATAAGAATTTTTCGGCTCCCAAAACTGCACCTTAAAAGGAGTCCAAATGCTCAAATCTATATGAGCTATAGAGGACACCGAAGACTATTTTGTTACATAAGCAGAATTTATTAATGCCCCAAGCCAGCCTTAATTTTCAAGAAAAAGTGAAACAGGACAATCATTTCTGGACAGAGGGAGTACTTATTACGTAAATATATTAATAAAATGGAGCAGGTGAAATTAAACCAAATTGAATAGTAAAACTGAAACTGTTCTTTGGGTAATTTTTAATGCATTCATCTGGAGAACTACCTGTCCATGGAAGTCACTAGTCTAGGGTAAAGTTGTTCATCCTCTGAATTAACCCTTTCCCAGTCCATGACGTGATTTAACGCTGTCTCTTTCCCAACTGTTACGACATTTAGTTGAAGAACGAACAATATAGATGTATTGCTAAGTTGTTGTAGTCCAAGATGAATCAAGAATATGGTAGGAGCCTCCAGAACAGAAGCCTGTACCATGGCACAAAACCTGTCATGAACCCTTAACTGTTGGGAAAGGGATGGTGTTAAATCATGCCACAGACCAGGAAAGGGGTAAGCAGACTTGCCTTCAGTTTGTTCAGGGATATGAGGAGAGGTCCTAAAAAATCATAACATTTTGGGGGCTGATCTCATCATATGACAGGGATTAAGGATGGAAGGAGAAGAGAGGTACAAAACAGACCTTTGCTCTGTTGTTGGTGCCTTCTGAAACATATGACAAATTCAGCTTTGTTATAGCTAATGAGACCAAAGTGTATGTATTCTGTCTTGAGTGTCACTTCAACTTTTCCTGTCTGGATAGATGATTGCAGCCTCATCTCACAACTGCATAGTGAATAACATGGTCTTCTGAAGGTGCAAGTTGCCAGAGACATGTCACATGGGAAGTATTTAAATGTTAGCATCAGTTGTTCCTATCTTAACCCTTTATAGGTTACTGATAAGTATACTTACAGTCTGTCATTATGGCTACTTTCCCATTAGATTCCTATTCCAAATGAACCTTAATGTCCTAGATGACTTCTCCAAACATTCTCTGGTAAAAACACATACCACTTTTCAAACTTGCCCATTCATCATGTCTACATGATGGTTACACTCATAGTAATAATTTTATTTTGATATCCCAGAGTTTTGCCTTATAAAGGGTTACATTGGACTATCCAAGGCCAGGCCATGCTTGTAGGATGACTGACCCTAGGAAGTTTTTTCCCAATACTATTATGCAAAGCAAAAAATGTGGGTCTTCCTATCCTAGCACAAATAACTTCAGTTTGATGTGAAACCCATTGTCAAACAGTTCTCAAACTTTTCATGCAGGTGCCTCCCTGGCTTAGTGTTGCACCCACCCTTCTTCCTGAAAAAAAAAAATGATGGCACAAGCTTGTGCCTCAATTTTAATTTTAAAAAAACTGTTCGTTATACATTAATGAAAATAAAAACAGGATCACTGCAGTTCAAGTCAGTATCTGGGGCCACAGAAAATTTTGAATTATGTCAGGAAATTTAGTGTGAGTGATGAGCTTGCTTCTTGGAGCAAGACTTATCAAATCTTGGCTCGACAAAAGAAATAGCAACACGATGCTCATCGTCAACTGCCATATTGGATCCATATTTGGTCTTGATTGCAGCCAGGGCAGAGAACCCAGTCTCACAAAGTAAGATGAAGCAAAAGGAAGCAGAATCCTCATAGTTGTTGGTATTTCTCTACTTGACACAAAGCCAAAAATTTGACAAGGATTGCCTGAAAGAACTGTCACAGGAGCATTTTATCAGCTGCTCCTCTTTGATGCAAAATCTAGAAGCTCAATCCAAGTTGCTGCAAATCAGATTGCTGACCCAGGAGGACTTCTTCATGTCCATACCTTGAAAGTAGTTTTTGAAGTTCTCCTGAAGTGCCATTAGGTGGCCAATATTACAAGACTGAATCAGGTTAATATTCATCTCATTCTCTTCAGCAAAAACTTGAAGCACAGCAAACACATCAAACATACAATTTTCCACCTTACAATGCCAAAGGTGGAGCTTCCTCATGAAAGCAGAATAATGAGTGCATCTGGGCCTTGAAGGGACATGTAGAGGTCATTAAGCTTTTCAAAAACATCAGCAAGGTAAGCTAGCTTGAGCTAGATATAGGGTTTTGACAATGCATGATAAGAACCCTCCAAAAAAGACACATCTCTTCTCAAAGTTCAAAAACTCACTGAAAAACTTTGACCTGAGAAAGCCATCAAGCCTCACAGTAGAATAGAAGTGCCTATGTTCAGCCCCCATTTCTGCACATTGGTGGCAAAGAAATGAGCCTTCAGTGGATTCATCTTTGTATAGTTCACCATCTGGATGACTGCCTGTGTAACTTCACCAAAATCTCCAATCATTTCTCTAGATGTCAGAGCTTACTGATGAAGCATGCAAAATTAGCCCATTGAATCAGAGGATCTTTCTTCACTAACACCTGGAGCTCCTCATTCTTTCCTGCTATTGATGGTACACTGTCTGTGCACAAACCAACACAAAAACACCATTCCAATTTGTGCATTTTTAATAAATCATCAATGGTTTGGGACACTTCAGCCCTTGTTCTTTCAACAACTTTCTTGCAGAACAGAATGTCCTCCAACAATGTTTTTTGTCAAGTGTAGCAAACAAAGGTAATCAAGGTAATCTAGGCTGAATCAGTAGCTTCATCCAATTGCAAAATGAATTAACTACCTTTCAGTCTACCCACCAGCTGGTCACATGTCCTTAGCCATGTCATCACTTCCTCTCCCAACAGTGTCGTTTGAAAGTGGGATGTTGTGAAGCTGCTGTGCAGATGCCTCACCAAGGATTATTCTACATATGTCAACTGCTGCAGGCATAATCAGTGATTCACGCATATGTGGTATGCAGCTTTTTACGTTGCACAATTCAGTAGGACATTTCATAAGAAGCTTGCAAAGCTTTTTGTGAGCTTAGTAGCTGCCTTTGTCATGGAAGATTTCTGCTTTGTCAATTCAAGCAGCTTTTGCTCAAAATTTTCTCAGGGCTTGGCAAGGCAATCCCAATGCTTTGTTTTAAGATGGCACTTTAATTTATTGGAGTTCATGCTATCAGCAGCTAACAAAGAGAAACATTCAATGCATTGTGGCCTCTTTTCAACAACTGTTGAGGTGATACCAAGTTCCAAATAATCTTGACTGTATTTTCTAATCTTGAGATGTTTTGCCCCAGCTGGAGGACTGAGATCTTTTATGTCTCCAGGTTATCTTTTCAAAAACTTCTCTATGAAAAACCAGAGTGCCACCACAACACTTAGCACTCACATTGGCTCACAAAAAATGTAAAACACAGGAGTTAAAAACGATTCAAATTTTCCTTACATTGGATCACTCTATTTTCCAAAATATGAGAAATTACCAGGAGAGCATCACTGTATTCACTTCAAGAGTGTTGTGACTCAGGATAATGAAGAACAGATGAAAATGAAAGGGAGAAACCAGATCTGCACTACTGGATTAGGCCAACCCATATTTAGTATTGCATTCCAGGAAAAAAAAAAAAAAAAAAAAAAAGAAGAACAATGGAATGCAATCTTGGAGGATACATCTGTTCTTTCATAGATGCCATTCTATTCTCTGTGGTGTCAGCAACCACATGTGTGATCTTTGTTGATATATCAGAATCACAAGACAATGTAAAAATATTGCAAAGTAGTAGGACAAGAAAAGGAGGGAGGCTCCTTCAAGCCTCCAATCCCCCTTAAATCTGACATGACAACATGACACTGGTGAGATGAGATAGAAAAGTTTTGAGCAAAAGAGTGTATATGTAGTTTTTCTTCTATACTCATGGAGATGAGTTTAAAAACAGAATAAAGTTATTGTCATGAGAAAAAGAAACTGGAAAGAGTACCAGCAAAGCTTTATTTTTACAGTGTTTTTCACTTGAGTTAGACAGCATTTCACTTGACACATGTTCATGGGACATGAACAAATTCACTTGACTTCAACACTCATGCCTGAGTGTTGAAGTCAAGTGAAAAAATGTCTGACTCAAGTGAAAAACACTGTAAATACATCAAAAAAGGTTCATAAGCAGAAAAACTTAAACCTGAATGCACAAACCTCCTTTAGTTAATGGTCCTTTAACCCTTTGGGGTCCATGCCCAAGTTATCTTGTGTTAATGTCATGATGAGAGATGGAAAATACTTGGATGACAGTGCTGACTTATCCAAAATACTCAGACCCCAAAGGATTAAGAATACATGGATTCCTAAGAGGAAAAAGTGCTTAAAGGCCTTATCTTGTCTAAATGAAGTTTGTGCATTTAAACCTTACTGTTCTGTAGTACCCCCCAGTTTGAAAACCCCTGTATTTTAGTGAAATCTAAGTAGTCACATCATCATACTAATTATAATACCTCTTGTGGAAGTTCAAAGTTTGAGGTTGTATGCCATACCCGTGGAATGACACTAATATAACCAAGTTGGAACTCAGAATATGGTGAAGGCATTCACACTTGGTGTTGTTCTTCCATGGATCATTAACATGGAGTACCAATGCTTTGATCTGAGTTGCTGGCCATCTGAACTGAGCAGCAAGGACAAGCATTTTTCCTATCCTTTCCAGAGATCCTGAAAATAATCCTCAAAGGTTAGCATCAGTGTCAATGTGCAAAGACATGGAGTGTGCATCATGTGAGCAGTTGTGTTACTTCTCCTGGCCCAGTAGCCTAATTCTATAGTTGTATGAAATTTATTGAACAGGCCTGGGACTCAACTGCCAAACTCAAGACACCATAAAGGAGCAAATATGGAGGATCATACTTTGCACTCATTTCATCACTGAAACAACCCTAGGCAACTCTGAAGTCACCGAGAGCATGGAAAATGGCCAACTCTGCAAAGTGGTCTCTGAATAAATAAATAAATAAAAAGAGCAATGTTTCAATGTCCTACAGATTTTATGGCTATTCTAACCTCTATCATGAGGAGCAGCAGAGAATATTGTGTAAATACAGGCAGAGTCCTCATTAGCTGCTCAGTTGAGGCATGTGCTCTCCTTCTTGTCAAGACCAAACTTGAGTCAGATGGTTTTATCAACCCACCTAAAAATTACTCTCTCCACATGCAATATTTTTACATTGTCTTGTGATTCTGATATATCAACAAAGATCACACATGTGGTTGCTGACACCACAGAGAATAGAATGGCATCTATGAAAGAACAGATGTATCCTCCAAGATTGCATTCCATTCATTAATTAAGAATGACCAGGGGGATAATGATTCACACATCCTTCACACGGTCCCACACAACCAAACCCATGACGAGATGCACCCGACCAGGCTGGGATGACTTGGACATCACAATCATAGAGGGGCATCCTAACATAGCCTAAAAGTCAGGTACAACATCATGGCTCCGATTCTTTCACTCCGTTCACCCGCTCATTGCGGTTCTTTTTCCTGACATCTTCGTGGACCGGTTCAGCACTCTTCTTGAGGTTCTTCTGGAGCACATGTGCATCTGCTGGTTCAATGCGCTTATAGTAGTGTTCTTTCGTCTCCACAATTTCAAATCCAAATTTCTTGTAAAACTCAATTGCACTCTCATTGTTCACCTGCACATGCCTGTAAAGACAAGCAAGGGAGCATAAACAAGCAGCGCAATGAAACAAATGTCATATTTTGTGTTGACACTTGAAAGGGATTGCAAGTGAGCTGCTGAGAAAACAACAATAAAAAGAAGTTATGCACTCAAGCTAAAGTAGACTGTACAAGGAATTATTTTTATATTGGTAGGATTTAAAAATTCTTTGAATACATGCCATAACTAAGTCCTATTGACAATTCTATTGTAAACTCAATGATTTCCACAAATTCCAAAGGTACCAAAACCAATGCCTTTCAAGAGTTGCCATGGTCACACTCAGTTTTGCTAGTTATGAATCATTTCTTACCCATTTTCATTAGAGTACCTATTTACACACTAAATAATCTTGTAACCAAAACATATGTTAACCAGCACTGATATGATGGTATTCTTCAACCATGCATCTGCTAAATTTCTCTAAATTCCTGAAGGAAAGTATATATTAGTATATTCTACAGTATTTTTCACTTGACTATGACATTTTTGCATTGGGAATGCTCCCTGTTATCTGAGTTTTAAAGAAGTTAATTTTAATGACTTTGTGTTTTATAAAGCAACAAAAATCAATTTGGATTTGAATAAGTTTGACCAAACATTCTATCCATTCTTGTCTCTAGTAGTCACTTGGGTTGAATGACATTTTTTTTTTACAGAGGTACAATGAAAGAATCTCTCACAAGAAAATGTTATCAAAGTTTCCATCCTTCTGGACAAAGTTCATGATGTGTTCCAGCATCTTGGTTCCGATCCCTTGTCTACGGTAGGGAGCCAAGCACCCCAGAGTCATGATGTACAACTTCCTTTGGTTTTCGGAGGTGTCAATGCGACAGCAGACAGCCCCCACCACAATGTCATTGTAGTATGCTGGATGGAAGAAAGTCTTGCACAATGAGACAATACTGGAGCTCCAAAACCTTGAAATTTGAGCTAGTTTCCAAAGGACATTAGGGATTAATTGGCTAGGTTCTTCATGGGCTTACCCAATTTTGCAAGCTCTCCAGCTTCTAAGACATCCTTATAGAATTTGTCGTTGTACGACACAGGGAAGACAACTTGATTGAGCCTCTTCAATTGCTTGATGTTGTGGGGAGTAACGTCACCGAGCTCGATCTTCACCCTATCCCATGGGAAAATTTTAATTTGCGATGTTCCATGCAAATGATCAAAACCATTGACGTCAACAACGCGCCACGTCAGTGACTCGTGGCTAGCGCCTATTCCGGGAGCTCACCTCATCTTTCCACAAGCAGACTGGTCACGTACTGTGCGTCGATATCATCTAAGTTTTACAACTGATCAGGTTCAGCGTTATCGATCCTTCCAGCAATGCAGGCCCTAACAGGTGAAATATAAGTAGTGGGCACGTGTTTTCGCGGTACTAGTACACCGCCATGTTGACGGCCGCTGGGAAGGCCAAAGTAGAGATGGCGGAACGCTGCTGTCCATCGCGACTCCCATGTGGTCACGTCGTCGTACTTATGCTCATTTCACGGGATCCTCTTTCGTACCTTAGGCAGAGGCTTACTTTAGTCATATTTTAAAGGTCTCATGAAGTTTTGATGTGAATGCGATGGAGTGCTTTGCAAGCAGGTGCCAGTTTCAATACTCCTTGCCCATCGCCTTGTGGGGATAAGCCAACGTCTCAATTTGCAGTTCTGTATTTCCCGCTCGCGAAAGTGCCTGACCCCTTTTGTCTATTACGCCGAACCAAGGAGGATGAAGCCGCAAGCTAGGCCCACTCTAAAGCCTGTGATTCCTGGAATCAAGTTGTCGTCTGGGGCAGAAATGCCCATTATTGGCCTTGGAACTTTTATGGTAAGTTCGGGTTCCTCGTTCGAAGCAGATCTTACGAATCTCTGTTGTGCAATATTGCACCGATGTTATGTATGCTTCCTTTATCATGTCACATTTTAAAGTTAGGCCTACCCTTCCACTTCTGATGGTTCAGGCCAAACCAGAGGAAGTGGAGAACACTCTTGATGTGGCACTGGAAGCTGGATACCGCCACATCGACACTGCATATTTGTATGAGAATGAAGCAGCCATTGGGAAGACCTTGCAGAAATGGATGAACTCTGGAAAGATCAAGAGGGAGGAACTCTTCATTGTCACCAAGGTTCCACTCATCAAATTCATTCGCATGTGATAGAGAGCACATTCTTGAACACTGGGATCTGTTTTCCAGCTGCCAATGATTGGGAACCGGGCCAAGGACGTCATGCATTTTATGGAGAAATCTCTGGAAGCACTTGAGCTTGAATATGTTGACCTTTATTTGGTTCACTGTGCATTTGGGATGGAAAAGCGAAGTGACAAGGAACTCTTCCCTCAAAACCAAGATGGGACATTTGCTCTGGATATGAAAACTGATATCATATCAGTCTGGAAGGTAGCTTGGGCTTTCTTACATTTTCTGTTTCATATGGCCTTGGTTGTTTATGTTCTGCTTATCTCAAAGGAGGTTCAATAACTCTAATTTTTCTTTTCACATCAGGCTATGGAAGCAGAAGTCGATGCTGGACGAACCAAGGCAATCGGAGTCAGCAATTATAATACCGACCAGTTGAAGAGGATCTTGAGTGTGGCCCGCATCCCACCTGCAAACATCCAGGTGGAACTGCATGCATACTTCATGCAGAAGCCCCTGCGAGAATTCTGCAAAGAGCACAATATCTCTGTCACAGCCTATGCCCCCTTCTGCTCACCTGGCCGCAAGGAAATCATTAAGGAAAGGGGACAAGAGTGAGTTGGTTAGACATATCTTATCTCTTGATTTCATGAAAGTGTGGCTTCATGGTTATTCCTGTAGTCCCAGTAGCCTTCCTAACCTGCTGAATGATCCGTTGGTGATAATGATATCTCAAAAATATGGAAAGTCTCCTGCACAATTGCTCCTGAGATATTTGACCCAGTTGGACATAATTGTCATTCCAAAGTCTACAAACCCAAATCGGATCCAGGAGAACATGAAAATCTTTGACATCACCATCAGTGATGATGACATGGCAAGGCTGGATGAGCTGGACCAAGGCCGGACTGGACGGAGCTTTGACTTTGGAGCATTCTTCAAGCCGTGAGTATCACTCAACCTTCTGTAATTATTTTGCAAATGTAATATGGTCATGTATGAATATGTATGCTTTTTCCAACAGAGCATATGATCACCCTGAATATCCTTTCCACCCTCCACATTGAGGGAGAATCTTGCTCAAGATCCCAATTACCTCCAAGTGCCTGTGCTTCCTTGCTTTGCATGAAATTAGCTCAAAATTCTCATATTTGCTGAAGATGCTTTTTATTGTCTATTTTGTTTGATCAAAAATATATTTGATAAGCTGCACGCTGTTTTATGCAAAATCTTGGAACCGTGAATATCACAAGCCTTAAGGACTAGATGCTGTCCATTGGTTATGAGGGGTACTTTTGAGCAAAGAATTCATGACTTCAACTCTCAGCAAGTTCCATCAGGAAAAATCCTGCAACAAAGAGAAACCAGGCATACCGTCAGTGATATTTCTTTATTCTGGAAAGAGTAACAACCCAACTGTACAACATATCACAGCAGCATTAAAAAGGACTTGTACAGTATCTCTCAATGGAGTTGCTCTCTTCAAAACTATCTGACCTGTTGCACCTATCAAATCATTCAGGCTGGTAGGATAAAAGCCAACATACCTACCATGACATGATGGTGCAAAAATAAATATTTTTTGGTGTGATCTAACCTATTACCCTGACGGATGGGTGATGAGGAAAACCACACCAAACATGTGTAAAGCAATTGCTACTGAGTGACTGACCTGTATGGTTTCATCTCCATTACTTTAGGTTTTTGATGTAAAACTGAATCACAATTGAGAAAATCATGTTAATATCTCTGTTGAGCAGCACAAATGCCAAATCCAGTGCTTCAGGCCTTGTTATTACACCTTTTAAGTACTCAGTCTTACATTCAGTAGCTGACAGACAAGGCTTGGACTGGAACCTCATCAGAGTTCATTGCGTGCATGAACATGTAATGGACGGGCATTTACTTGGTTGGCATTCACCATGAGGCGAAAGAAGAAGTCCACCACTTCTCTGTAGTTCTCAACACGGATTCGCTCATCGTGCCCATGCAGTCTAGGCATATCTTCTATGTCCAGAAATGTGGGTGCAAATCTGTACACATTCTTGGAGAAATTGAGATAATACTTGGTATCTGTGGTGGCTATCATAGTCCCTGAAAGCATAAGACAAAGTTTTTAGAAGTCATTGAAGTTGAAATTTAACATGTTAGAGGAATTTAATGAAATTCATATTCATGCATACCTGGAGCAACAAAGGACTGAGGGAAGACTTCAAGAATACTTCTGGCCAGCAACTTGTACTGTGGGGAATCTGGCCCATAGGGAGAAATTGGATGGGGTCTGATGTATGTGTCTGTGTTCAGGGTCACATTCACTCGAGAATCACCAATCACCTCTCTATCATACTCCAGCACATCTTCAATGGTTTGCTTGGGATGAACTCGATGGTTGATGTATGCTGTGGCTGTTGATGGCACCACATTTATCTGTTAAAAAATGTAGAATTTCCCTATTTAAATTTGACACTCAAAGTACAGGATGAAAGATTTTGCAACTGATGAGAACCTTGTAGCCCGCATTGAAAAGTGTGGGTGCTGTTGTTGTCCGCACTGTCGCTGCTGTGGATGCTGATTCCAAGAACTGATTGGAGACTATGTTTTTGAACAACCACAGGTTGCTGTAGATCAGTTTATAGAGAAAGGAAGACTAAAGAAAAATCGAAAAAAATTAACCCAATCAGTTTAGTTCAAATTTTCCCTTCACTTAAGATTTTGTGGAAGACATACATGTGGAGCTGCAGTTTCAAGAGTCGTGTATTCAACCGAGGAAGAATCGAAAAAGTGAGGCTGTGGATACGCTTCAAGGCGAGACACTGCCTTGGAAATGATTCCTATTGCACTCTCCTTTGGGGGCATACTTGAGTGCCCACTGACACCATCTACACTCACTGATACTTCTGCATAGCCCTTCTCTGATACTCCTACCCTGCAAAACCAAAAGTCATCCATGAAGTAATTTGAGAAATAATTTATTGAACTTTTATATGGTGATAGCGACTAATTTGCTTCTTAGATGCTGACTACAAGCTAGGGTGAGTCATATAATTATTGTCTGGTTGCAGATATAGGCTACTTCACTTCCTGAATTACAACTTCTAGTAAAGTTAATTCTATAATATCCATTCCACGATATCCAAAAAGTCATTCTATCAAACTAGACTTGGTCCAAAACTCAGAAAAGCTTAAATCTTATTCTCCAATTCATAATTCAAGACAAGGCCAGGTGTTCCATTAGTATCACTTCGCCATGCTTTGAGTGTAATGTTGGATGTGCCTCTCCAGAAAGGATACGATTTTTATACATCCGAGGGTTTTTCCCTCCATTCAGCGGCGCAACCAGCCCTAACGTTTGGTGGGGGTTCGGATAAGTTCTCATCACCTGTCTTTCAAAAGTCTCCGAATGCAAGAAGGCGTTATCAAATCATCGGAAGAATTCAACAAAAACATTAAACGGCGTGAACACGCAAGCAAAAAATAATAATAAAAGAAAAAAAGTCTCAAAACGATGGAAACGGAATATAAACGACTAAATGACTGAAGCGCGTTCAATATCTTATCTTTAAAAAAGCTCAAAATGAACTAAATTAATTTCGGGATTCCACTCAAATTTTACTGCGCAGATACGCAACTGGAAATTCGTTAACCTGTGCGTGATTCACGCCTTATCTGAATTGTCGTCCTGTTTTCAGAAAAAAATTCAGGAGCGTCACATGTGCAGGACTCATCCTTGACTTGTTCACTTTACTAAAGCGAGAAGTAGGGTTGCCACCTTTGAAGTGAACAAAATATGGACAAATATTAGAAATGTACCCACAGCCACCTTAAGACAAAGGCGCCAATCGATACTATGAAGTTGCCTACTGCTTTTGACTTACGGAAAATAGCAATATTAGTTCCTATTAAGCTTTATTAAGTAATATTAATAATTAAGTAATAAATATCTTAAGTTTAAAACATGGACAAAGTGGTGTCCGTATTAGGACCAGTTCGCAGTGTGGACATTGCATCTGAAATATGTACTGTACTGTCCATACTTATTATGAACGGGTGGCAACCCTAAAAGCCTCGTGTGACCGGAGTGACCGCCTTTCACCTATCTGTGTGCCTTTCCAGCCTCGCTCTCTGGTCGTTTGCCCATATCTTTCCTGTGTCCCCCGCCCTCGGGGGAGGGGGGAATGGAGAAATAGAGAGATAATATCATGAGCAGGCGTTTTGGAGGGGTTTCATACCCCCTGAACCCCCCCCCCCCCCCCCTTGGTTGCGTCACTGTCTCCACCCCATTTAGAGCATGATGAGGGGAAAAAGGAAGAATCTAAGGGCCCTGCTACTCTTAAAAGTGAACAAGGTCCAAAAAAAAGGGCTTGCAGCTGTACATTCATTAATAATCTCATAGTTACAAATTATTCGTTGTCGACTGCGAGAAAGCCACAACAGAAAGCCCTATTGCGTCGGGAATTTCTATAATAACTCTAATTTACTTTAGTCATTCGTGTAATTTAACGAGAATACGAAAACCATCGTTACAGGGCGACTGGGACCTGAACCCCAGGCAGAGCATTGGTGAGCACCACGAATCCCTCGTCCAAGACGAAATCCATCGTCTTCACGCCCCTGTTGTGGAGCACCTCCGCGATCTTCGCCGCCCCCTGCCTCCCGCTCACCTGAACCCACAGAACGGCATGGTTAATTCCCGCTCGAAGAGCGCAGTGGTCGACGGGGAGGCGAACGTACTTCTTCGTCGTGGCCGATACCGACGTAGAAGGTCCGTTTCACGGATTCGTTCTTGGTGAAGAGGAAGTAGTCCAGTGCTTCCAAAATGCCCTGAAGGGAAAGAGAACTTGCGCGTCACAACAGGTAGAGGAGGATCCTCCCCGAACGATGTGTCAATTTTAAAGCATAAAAATATTTGCCACTGAAATGGGGGGCTATTGTGCCCTTGCCACGGAATATATAAAAACGAAGTGTGTTGCTACCGTTCCAGTGGCTATAGGACCTCACCATGACGGCATGCTTGTCGTCGAAGGCTCCCCTGGCATAAATATATTCACCATCTTTCATGGCTTCAAACGGATCGTAGTTCCATTTGTCTTCTTCGACGGGGACGACGTCCAGGTGAGCCGCCAAAAGATACGGAGTCAAGCTCTCATCCGATCCTTTGATTTCGTACAAGAAGCTGTAGTTGCTCACCACCTCACACGTGATCTTGTCTTCGTTGCCGCCGTGAAGCCGAGGGAAACCTACGGGGTATGGCAAACGTGAATTTCGGCTCAAGGATGGGATGAACACGGAGAAGCGAGACTAACTGGTTTGTAAGAAGTTTTTGAATTCCTCCAGCGCACTCTCGTTCAAGTTACGGGCGTCGACGGAGATGGTCGGGATCCGAAGCGCCGCTTGGAACCGTCCCAGCCTCTCCTCGAACAGGCTATCGTTGATGAGATGCCCCGACCCGCTCGGTCTCAGCTGGTAGTGCCAGTCCGGCTCCGAAACACTCCAGGCGTTGATGAGACACGCCAACACGAGAGCCAAAAGGACCAAGACGGGCAGCCCGACACCCAGACCACAGGCGATCCATCGACGACGCTTGGTCCCACGTGCGGTGAGCCACGCGAGCATTCTCACGACTCTGCCCGAGGCTGAGGACTCACTGAGTCGAGCGAGACGGAAACACGGAGTGAAAGTAGTCTCCCCAGGAGACTGCTCGCCGGGACAGTGAAGGGAGAGCGCGAATGCCTGAGAGTACCGAGATGGATAGCGGAGAGAGGGAACACGGATGCCTGAGAAGTACTCTCGTTCTCACCCAGATGACGCTTCGTCGATTGTCTCTGCCCCTCCTGTCATCTTATCTCGAACCACTTCGTTTGGAGCCCCTACTGTGATTATTTACTCGACCCGATATCGACTAGGACCGCATGATACGTCGCTGGCCTTGCTGCCTTGTAAACAACGCCTGCACTCGCAGCAGAAGGGTACCGTGCTGTCGAACAGGAAGGAAACCGGCTTTTAATATATTTGTAAATGGAGGTCAAGGGGAGATTTCCTTTTCGGTCTCAGTCCGTACTCCATGCAAAACATCCTGGAATTTATCAGGAAGTGCTTCAATGAAGCAGCCAACGCGAACAGAATCTGGACGAAATGAACCATCAAATTTTTTTTCCAGTGAATGAGAAGATACTTTCCTAATAGAATTGGGTCAGCGAAAATCCCATCGGCAGAGGCAGGTGATTTTTCGCCTCGTCATGCAAGCCAGAAATGCCAAGGTTTCCAACTTACGCGGCACTTTCCGAAATCTCGCTGCGCAGTCGACATCGATGAACCGTGGCATCTGTCTCGATTCCACCGCTCGAAAGCTAAAATCTAACAAGTCACGAGAATCTTCCGTGTAACTTATTTGAATCGTACCATCGACCGGAAGAGGTGAATTCCATCGAGCAGCATTGCGATCGCTCGACCACTTTTATTCTTATCCTCATTAGAGGTGAATAGCGCTTGAAGGTAATTTCAGTCCCATCTGTCGGGCAAGGGTCTTCATGCGATCGATGCAAAGATCTAAAGAGTTACTTGTAAATACGCCAGCCAAATACATATCCAAATCGTATCGTATTTATTCATCTCGGGGGATTGAAGTACGAGGACCGAAGCAAACGATATTTCCCCCCTGATTTTTCGGTGACGGCTACATTTCGGTGACAAACAATATAACCTTCATTTTGAAAAGAGTTCCTGCATTGTCTTGCCAGGTTTCTAGCCGGAAGGACATTTTCTTGCTCTAAGGTGTCGAGCACACGACCCGCCATCTCTTCCTACTTAACCTCGAAGGGTTGGCATCACCCCTCCTTCACCGTTGGCAATTAGACGACGGCGATCCCCCGTCGACCCCTGTCGACATTCGATTCGAGAGGAACTCTCGACGACCGGCAGCCGGCTTCATTCGCTCGGCCGCCTAAAGAGCAGAGCCACGAAGCCAGGCGTGCCGTCTCGAACGACGCAGCTGCAGTGCCGATGCTGTTGCGGCTGCGTGCGAGTCGATGCATGCACGGGGGTGCACACGCGTCAACTGCTGTGTAATAAGTGTGGAGTGGGTAGGTCCGTTCTGTTGCGTCGTGTGACTCTCAACTCTCCGGTTTTCTCTCCAAAGCTATAGCACACACACACACACACATATATATATATAAATAAATCCTTCCACGGCACCTGCCGGTATTGGAGATATGAGGGGGGGATGAACCAATTTTCACCGTTCCAACTTTGGGACGCACCAAATGTAAGCTTTGCCAATCGAATTTTGTTCGCATGTCTGCGGACCTGTTTCTAACAAATTCTTGTGCGTCCGCAAATTTAAAAGCGGGTACATGCTGACAACTGCAATCGATTGGCAAAGCTTACATTTGGTGCGTCCCAAAGTTGGAACGGTGAAAACTGAGTGAATGACAAATTTCGGTGAAAAATTCTGGGTGCGACCCGCAGACATCCACAGGGTAAGGAATGCCGATTTGAATTTGACACCCCTGCTTTATGGCACCGTTGCTGGTTGCGGTGAGAGGCTGATAGTTACGTTCTTTATCTCTTCATTTCCCCTCCCCCCCCCTTCTGGGGCCCACCGGCGCTGGTGAAGAGAAGAAAGGAAAGCTAGGTAGACAAAGTGTCAGGCAACGGAGATAAACCCTTCTCTATGGTGTTCCTCCCGCTGCTCTGGATCTATCCACCGTTATGCGGATCAAGTGGAAGTAATCCGGGGGTCTGCGTCCTTGCCAGTGCCGATCCGGTCCGTTTCGATAGATGCCATGGACATGGCATCTATCAGTAGCAGCTCCCGACAAAGGTGTGCAGGTGTGATGCTATGAAAATGTTTTAGGTATATATTTTTTTAAATAGCTGATGCACTTACAAGCGTCGACATAGTTTGACCCTAGTAGGGAAAAGGGTTTGATGCGAAGTGCGAATTTCTCCTCGAAAAGAGAGAGAGCTTTCTAACATACTGGGAAATGCCGAGTGCAAGTCTGCTTTTTCTCGGTCCAGTTTCTTCGATGGAAAATCCTTTCCAACCTTTGAGGATAATTTTCTCTCGAACTTCTCTTTGCATTTTATTTTTCTGCACCTTTTAGCTTCTCGTCCAACAAATCCCAAACTTTCCGTGAAAATTTTTAACAAAGAAAGAAAAAATTGAAAAGTAACACGTAGGGCCACCATATTCCAAATTCTCGAAAGAAAGCACTGCTTCCCTTTCTTGCATCTCTTTCCTGATCTATTGCGCTGGGCATCGAAAGAGATCGAGAACGTTGAAAAATCGAGTCTGAGGAAGCCCCAAGTCTTCGTTCGTTGCTCTCAGTCGGCCATACCACCTTTAGAGCATCGAACGAATGGGATGAAGAGGACGAAGCCGGGAAGAGTCACCGAGGCTCGTCCTGGGTCGAATGAGGTCGGGGGACTCTCGTCTTGGTTTTCTCTTCGGCTCCGGATCCTTTAAAGCCCTTCGCTGCCTGAGGCTTATTCCCGTAGCTGTCTACTCCCGTTGTACTGGGACGAAATAGTTGGTTCACGCCTACTTCGCTGCTGCAGTCCGGAAATGCATACATATACCTAGAAAAAGTTGCAATATCCAGAGTTATCCAAGGGGAACAGTCGCTTATTGCCACAACGTTTTTTTTTTCCGTCATGGGGAGACGGTCTCATGTGGGACAGGTGTCGTTTCATCGACGAACATCTCACTCTGGATGTTCGTCCCTTTCACGAGAGGAAGGCGGAGCGAAGAGAATACTTATTTTCAGAACAGCAGAAAACCTTTGGAAAGTAGCCCATCTTCGGGGATGGGACGTTCCACGCGTCCACGAAACCGTTCTTCCAGCTCTATATGATCCATGTTGAGTTCAGGGGCAATATCTTTCCTGCCGGATAAAGGCGAGAACACCTATCGACGTATTTTCCGCATCGTTAACGACATCTTTGAACAGCATGGCCTTGAACAAAAGCCGAAGTGTGCGTTAGTGGATTTTGAGCGGGCGATCCTCGATGTGCTCTCTGAATCCCTCCCCTGTGCAACGATTAAGGGGTGCTTCTTCCTCTTCACAAAGGCTTTCTGGAAGAAAATTCAGGATCTTGGACTTTCCTCCCAGTATAGGACAAATGGTGACGTCCGACGATGCCTTCGGCGCTTCGTGGCTTTGCCCCTTATTCCCTTACCGAAGCTCGATGACGCTATCCAACTGGCGATGGAGACCTGCACCGATGAAGTGAGCCTGAGAACTTTTTTTACTACTTTATAGAGACCTGGGGAGATGTATGTCCCCCAACTTCGAGAGAACTCGATGGAATCGTGCTGACAACAGGCAACACAGGACAACAAATGCTGTGGAAGGCTGGCATTCAAAGAACAACATTCTGGGAAAGAGGCACCCTGGTATTATCCAGGTTATCCGACCCCTTCAGGAAGAGCAGTCCTCGGTCGAATCTGCAATCCAGAAGCTCCAAGCCGGTTACCGGCGCTTTCGTCGCGGACAAAACGTCGCATTCTCCTTGTCACGAGGGCATTACAAGGGCAGGGATGAATTCATGTGGTAATATCCCGACCCAAGCAAGGCATTGGCGGACTTCCTGGATGAAAGCCCTAAAATGCATCTAAAAATATGTATTTTATCATGTTAAATGCAAAATTCTTGCAAAACTGCTTTTGCCACTTGGACACGATCAGAACTGGGTGCATGATTGTGGTCAGTGGGTGACTTGGTCACTACGTCATTTCTTGTGGGCAGCCTACCCTTACAGCTTCGCAGCTCACATCGCCATGCAACCTTATCGGAACGTCGCTTCTCTACAGTATAAAGATACCCTTCATAGTGAAGCTTTTATTTACCTTTGAATGTCTCGAGGTATTCCAGTGCCATTCACACGACTCTAGATGCACGCATACGAACGCAAAACGACTGAAAATAGCGTCAAGAATGACTGTGACCCTTTGCCTCCCCTTCCCTTTCCGAGCTGATATCCATCAGGAACCCCAGGGCCTCGTTCCCTTCGACCCTCTTGTTCACCTCGCTTTCACCACTTTCACCAGTGAGACTATCCTTGCCCGCGACGAAATATACCAAACCAACTTGATTCTGAGCCCATGTGTAAACAAGAGAAAGCCGGGGTGAGCATTCCCCCTCGAGGAATTCTTGTCTAGACAGGGAAAGAAGGAGAGACAAGCCAGACAGTGAAGAGTCACTNATGCTGGGGAAGATAAAGTGACTCTTCACTGTCTGGCTTGTCTCTCCTTCTTTCCCTGTCTAGACAAGAATTCCTCGAGGGGGAATGCTCACCCCGGCTTTCTCTTGTTTACACATGGGCTCAGAATCAAGTTGGTTTGGTATAATATAGCGACCAAAAGTGCATGCGACCTTTTGTCCGCGACGAAAGCGCCGGTCACGCTCTAAGCCAGCTCAGGCGGAAGAGAGACCTCAGGACATCCAGCCGATGAGTCTCTAAAGGTGCCTTGGTCCGAGAAGCTTTATCTCTCGGAGAATTCGTGGACTGTGTCGCCGATGGGTTTGGGAAGAGTCTCGTACGTGAACACGTTTCATTGAATGCTCATGCATTAATGGAATAAAACAATTGAAAATGAGTTTGTTGCTTCACCTGTACTGGCAGAGATGCATCATCACGATGCAAAAATGAGGGGGGGGGGGAAACCTCTACATCTGAATTTGCAGCAGACAGAGCATGACTGCTACAGTGGAGCTACACAGCTTCAAAATAGCCTCTTCGTGCACGTCCCTCTTGTGGTGCAATGGTACAGTTGTGGGTCAGATGTCCTCATGGGTTCGATCCCGTAGGCATTCTGCTACAAAATATGTAGGCGCCGTGGGACACTGATTGGCATAAAGGAACTCTGAAATTCGGGTAGGCAGAGTCGCACACAATGAAAATAGGCATAAGGGGAGAGAGCGCTTACGGAACCAAACCGTTGCCCAAGCCTCCTTTCCTTTTCTAGTCATCCCATGGGATTCTCATGGGATTGCATCGTTTGCACGAACAGGAGAGGCGATTAGAGAAGGTGTAAAGGGAGCGAATGCTGGGGACTCGCCAAATTGATCTGTTTCACTTCCACTCCCAGGTTACTGGAACGCTTGGAGTCGGTGTCGTGATGGGAACTCTGGGGGGGGGGGCTGTGAATACTGCTGCCAGGAGAGGCCATCTTGTCGCTTCAAAACTCCGACACGGGATGAGATGCGTTTTGTTCTTGAATCACGAGTCGATCGTTAGGAAAGGCAGACTTGTGATGGCGCGATGATGTGGGGTTGAGAAAATTCAGAAGGAAATATAAATAACAGAAATCTATGCTATTATACAGGGTGGGCCACTTAAAACTAGCCCGCCTCCTATAATACTGCGACAGTAAATAACAGTGTGCAAGGGGCGACCACCTCCGCCACGCTCGGACCAGAGGCGGGCTACTTTTAAGTGGCCCACCCTGTATTTCAGAGGTGTCTGTGTGTGTGTCTGTCTGTCTGTCCTTTATGTACGGCCACACCTCTGATCCCAGTCCGACCAAACTTTGCATGGCTTCCTCATTTGGTCCGAAGATGGTCATAGGCCAGGTGGCGTTTCAAAATTCAGATCCCCCGGGGTACCTAATTTAGTACATATTTGACAGTTTCACTACTACAGACCCCCCGAAAGAGTCCAAATGTTGGGGAGTCAGTACAAAGTTGTCGAGGGACCCCATGTTACTAAATAAAATGTATGTTGCTCCTCGCAGTCCAGCAACTTTATCGATCGGTTTCAATAGCTAACGGGTTGAAAAAGTCCACGCTTTTCCAAAACCAACTGTCCAAGAAGACTCAGCGGGCCGGACAAAATCGACACCCCTGGCCCAGGCCGACCCGAAATTCGTGGAAGTCCACGGGTCGGCTAGTAGAGGATACGAGGAAAGCTGGAACCCCGAAGGAATGGGAATAATTCAGAATCCTAAAAAGGCAATCAGTATCCACAACGATAAGAAGGGAAAACAAAAAGCTGCGCCGCCCAGGAATCGAACCCGGGTCGCAAGAATGGGAATCTTGCATGATACCACTACACCAGCGGCGCCCGACATCCAAAGAGGTTGGAATACGTCGCATATGAACCGATCGGGCGCTGCAGAGGCGAGACGTCGGTTGTTTAAATCCGATGAAGCGTGTGGAACGAGGCCTCAAGTGTTTACTACCTTATTTTGTTGCGAAGTCACTTCACATATTCCGGCTCGGTGAATCGAGTAGCAGTTGAAAAATGAAATTCACACATGCAGCAAAGCCAACAAAGTGCACATTACGATGCATTGCAGGATGCCGTGATCCTATGAGAAATTTTTTTTCCCCAAAAGGGAATCGAGAGTGCTGACTGTCGTGATTTCTTAGTCTTCGCTGCGCATGCGGCGGTTTCAAGTTTCAAAGGGACCAGATTTTCTCGAGGACCTTGTTGCTCTTAGGCCAGAAAGCCGAAACCTCTTTCAGTTAACAGCCCTTTAAGAGTCCATGGACAAAAAAAGAACTCGTCGGCTTAAAGATCCATTTATCTCGCCTAAGACATGCACTCAGGCCTTTCAGCCCGCCATAATTCATGCCCCATCCTAACGAACCAGTTCATGAAATGCTTCAAGTATGGCATTGAGAACGAAAACTGCAGCGACGTCTAACGTGTTTCGAAGCGGGGAAGCTGTCTTGGGCCCGAATGCAGAATCCTCATTTAGGCGAGATAACGAGTTCTTTAAGCTAAAGAGCTCTTCCCCCCCCCCCCCCCCCCCCCCCCCCAAATCGTTCGAGCACGATAGAACGGAGGTACAAGGTAATATGGCAAGAAAAAACTAACCGATATGACATTTTTAACAAAGGAGAAATAAACTAGATAAAGGAGATTTGAGCAGTAGGGCCTCCGTCTGCTACCTTTTGCACATGTATTTTCGTCTTTGAAAGAGGGCCGAAAATGGCACTAGGGAAGGGCAAACCCTCATTTTATTACGTATGTGCTCATCTTGTTATCATACGCTTAACACAGATCAGACTCATAATTATTTGATAAGATGAGATGTGGAACATCACTCATCGAAGACATTCTCGAAACTTGGAAGCCAGAACAGACTGCATCAGTTGAAAACTTGGCCAGTACCAAAAGTACTTTTGGTAAAGGGCCTCAAGTAAAGGGCCCCAAAAGTAAAGGGCTTACCTTACGAGTTTCACAATTCAATCGCTAAGACAGAATTCCTGGAAAGCCTCAAACTAACATTCCCGGGCACGTCGTTATTCGGTTTTCAGTCACAGGATTCTTATCTGCATAGTGAAGGGATTACTGTTATTGATATTATTAATTTTTTTTTTTAATATTCAGTTCAGCCTTTCCATTGCCTGACTGTTTTAATAACTTTTCCCATGTTCATGCCTCACAGGACGCAATGTAATAAATAAAAATATTTATTTTAGAGTGCTGATAGGCAAGTCAATGACGAATCACACACGCTAGCCCAATTCACGGAAAATACTTTTCCTTAGAAGGACGTAAGTCAGATACATTTAATGCAAATGAAATCACCTAGAACTTGCTGTGCCCAGTGTCGTAGCAACCCCCCCCCCCCCCCTCTCTCCCTCGTTCCCCCGACAAGGAGAAATAAGGGAATTTCTAGTCTCCCCATTGACGAAATCCTGGCTGTGGCATAAACAGAGGTTCTCGGCAAGCTTTCCCGTCCAGACGAGATTCATCCCGCGGGCAACAGGCTCACGAGCTCGTGTCGAGACTACTGAGCAGATGGCCAGGTTAGAAGGGAAGAAAAGGTTGGGCTACATCCCAGCGGGGAGTGGGGAGAGAGAGCCAATGACGTCACTGGTATGCACTCTCTTTGGCCGACTGATTAAATCTCCTTTCTCTAGTTTATTTCTCCTTTGTTAAAAATGTCATATCGGTTAGTTTTTTCTTGCCATATTACCTTGTACCTCCGTTCTATCGTGCTCGAACGATTGCATCTCTAGATATTCTCCTTGCCATTTCAAAAGAGCAAATGACAAATGAATGTTAACAATTTCCGTAAATGATAATATTAATATATTCTCACTACAGTCGCATCCCCCTCGAACTTTTCAGTACGGAATCCTCCTAGCCTCTTTCCCAAACGCAATTTACGGGATATTTTTTAAAATAAGCGATTTGTTACGAAATGTGGACATTATGCTTCAAATAATACATATAATAATACAATAATATGTATAACATCGGAGGAAAACCAAGAGCGAGAATGAAGCAGTCGGAGCAGGTGTATACCAGTGATGTCATTTGCCCTAGGGCTCGAACATTATTCGGGGCTTCGCTTTCGACCCAACCTTGTCTACTCTTCAAACCTGGGCAGATGGGGAGGTTGGACGTAGCCTGTCTGTGCTTCCACCAATCAGAATGTAGCCTGTCTGTGCTTCCACCAATCGGATGGCAGCCGGTGTCTAGACGGCGAATGACGTCACGGGTCCGATTCACCTCCTTTTGTCCTTTCGCTGTTCGGGCTCTGTCGCTTATCAGACTTTCCGTGTCTTTCTTCCTGTCACTAAATGCGGGCGTCGTCGTGTCATAAGTTTCGTTTCCGTTGGAATTTTGGTGCCTTTGTTGTGCCGGTGTTCTTCGGAATTGGATAAATGATGGGCCGAATGGATTCTTCCAGAAGACGTTCATTACTGCGAGAATTATGGGACCAGGACAGGGTAGGTGAGTGTAGGTGTAAAGTTGTCATCTAGAGCTCAGTTTTTGCGGCTTCCTGCAGTGTGCATTGTTTGACCCATCCTACGGGCTCACGTGGGCATCGAAGCAGATTGTACTGTTTATACAATATCATTGTGCGTTACACGCAAACCGATTCTTGCTTAGGCTTTGTAACGCGCATACACCCGATGCTGCACGATGGACGAGGACACACGTCCAAGGCCACATCTGAGACCATGTAGAGATACCGAGCGAGAGACAAGTGTGCAGCTTCAACCTTCTATGATCTCAAAGTGATTGCTGTTGCATTGTATGAAGCCGAGTTTCTTAGCGGCATCCTATAGAATGAAGGGATCACTTGAACTCGCAGCTTATTTATGGGTACGTGTACGTCACGAAACTTCATTAAGCAGAACTGCGTGCATAGTTGCAAGTTCTCTTGCGAGCAACCCGACGCCGAAATTCGTCGGAGATACGTCGAACTGATCGATTCCAAAGGAACATGTAGGACGCTTTTCGCATGCATGGGCGTGCGAGAACGTTGGCTGGGTGGATGGGGTGTGCGTGTAACGTGCAATAGCCACGAACTTAAAAACGGGTCACAGAACTCTTACAGTCTTGGAGAAATGGAGAAAATACTGGTCGGTATGGTGGTTGCTTGCGTCACTGCATACGAAATGAGGTCCTTGTGTCCATTTAACATGTGGACATTTACTGTGAGGTTCATGTGTGTTGTGATGTGAGCATAAAGTGAACTGCAACTTTGTAAATTCCTTAAGTAATTCATTATCATTTCTCTTACTATTTTCATGTTTTATTTATTTATACAAGTTTTATGTAAAGTAGTCACCTTTCCCTCTCGGCATGGATGAATCAATCATATTCTTTAAGGAACAAGGCGTTTCAGCTTATTTTCACTTGTAAGTTTTGCCCACTTATGGCTTTGCTGGATCCCTTGCTTAAGAATCACGCAAAATCGAAGTGTGTTTTCATACTTATTTATGATGCCATGCAATTTAAGAATATTCTTAGGGACTCTCTTTCGCAAGGTGAAATATTTCCTCAGAGACAGTCTCGCCAGATCATAGTTATGTAAGTACAAAACCACTGTTACACTCCTTTCCACTGGGAAACGTTACGACGCCGAAAGAGATCGGGAAAGTCGAGATTCAGTTAAATTTCTTTACATGCCTTTGCATCAGCACCCGTGAGAATTAATGTCGATTGAGATTCGGAATGAATGAATACGTGGATATGCCACCTATCAACAAGCCATGTCAAATCGCGAAACGCCCATTGACACCAACAGTGTGTCGAAGAGTTTTCCATAGTTTTCATAGATAAGACAGCCATTTGAGTGCCCTAAGCTCTTACCACATGGGAAAAGTTCAGGTTCTCCGTACAGTACTCAAAGTAAGCAATAGATGGCGCTCATGTTCCCCCGAACAACCGAATCCAAGTCAGGACGCATTGGACCTTAGGGGAAGCGTTTTCTTTCCTTCCCTGTCCACTTCTCATCATGATAGTTATGAATAATAATAACTATCGTGTTCCAATGGCAATCAAAGATTCTGGCAATTTTTAGATGCTGAGATTTCGCGTAAAGACAGAGAAGAGTAAAATGATCACTTCAGAGTTTTACAACGCCAGGATGATCAAGCAGGTAATTCTTGATAAACATGAAAGGTTGTCTTTTTAAATGTGCCGAATGTAAGGAGTTGTAGACTTGATCACTGATTAGGGCGCTGTCAGAGGCATCGAACACATTCTCTAGCGTCATGGATTCTTTGCTGAGTGACTATCGTCTCCTAATATGATGATGTTAGGAAATCTCCATTATGCACCACGTCTCTGACACTCAGCGAGCTGTCACAGCTGATGGAGATTTCCTATCGTGTATGCGTGTCCATAAATACAGTATATTGTCTGTAAGTGTCCTCATTGTTGAAAATTAGGGTTCATATGCAGATCTTCCAAACGGGAGATATGCCCGAAACAGGTTATGCATGGGGTTCTAAAGAAAAGACCCCATCCTTTCCTTTTGAATAGACATAGGAAGGGTACATAGTGCATACCTTATATTTACTTCGGTGTCCGGTCAATTCCCCGAATGGTTATTTCCCCGACGGTGAATCCCCCGACAGGACAGTTCCCCGGATGACAAATTCCCCGAACGGTCAGTTCCCCGATCACGGTGTTCCGATCTCACGGTCGCGGATGGAGGGCTATCGACAGCATCCATCTCCTTGTCTAAGGGTCGATTTATAGTTCACACCCTTGTTTTTCTCTGAAGAGGTACAATGACACATAGCAAAACAACCCTACTAGATAAAAGTTTTATTTTGGTTTAATGGTGAAAGGCTTACAAATGAAATGTTTTCTCTTCTTAAAAACTCATGCTATAGGCGACACTACGCACCAACTCTTGTAGGTGGTGTGCAGTTCTCAATCCCTGCATATCTTCGTACGAGGGTTTTCAGACGTCGATATACGTCTAGGAACTTCTTCTTTCTTGGAGGTGGGGGAGCACCTGCGATTCGCTGGATGATGCTCACTTCGTGCTTGTTGATCTCTTGCTGTTGTCTCTCAAGATAGGTGAAGAAGTTCAGGTGCAGTCCGTCACAATTTTAAAGTAAACTGGAATGGAAGCCTTCCACGGCATTTGTTGTACGTGGCAGGTCCTGCAGGACACGATTTTAGTTGTTCCAGAGACCCGGTTCGAAGAGAGGTGCTATCCGACGATTCCCTCTTATCACCCGTCTGATATAATTATCTTCAAAGTAGCTCAGTACAGGCAGTGCTGCGTTTGGCATGGTGGCTACAAAACAATGTTTGCGATCACATTGCGGGCTTGTAATTTTTCCAGGTTCTGGAGCATGATGATGTTGCCCTCGCCTGCTGACAACCTGCTCGCCTTCGGTTGTAGCTCTGAAATTGCATTTTCCTTTGTATCGTCTGTAGAGACACTCCCAATACGTTCTTCGTCCGTTCTTGCTCGTCTTGTTCTGTGTGAGCAGATAGCCCTCAAGAACAAGAAGATTCTTGCCCTTTTCGCTCTTCACGAACTCCATGAATGCACGAACTCTCACACCGTCCAAGAACTGACCACTTAATGATCTGATTCCTAAGCCCCCCGACTTCTCCATATATAGTCTCGTTTTAGATTTTGATAAACATCTTGCCGATCGTTTCATCTCTGGGGGCTGAGAGGATTATCTTGCACCTTTATTTCATCTTTTTCCCTTTCCCATGAAAATCTTTATCAGTGATCTGACTGGGATTGTATCGGCAGCCATGTTTCCTAAACGAACAAAGTTTCCTTAGGTGGAAGGCAAAGAATTTAATAACTTTCTCCCCTCCAGGATTAGAGATTATCGACTTTCCCCTTTCCTTCCGTTCGCCCGAACCCCCCTTCCTTTGGTTCCGGCTCGGTTGGGGGCGGCTGCATCTCTCCCCCCCCCCCCCTCCTCCTCACTCCCCCATGGGTGATGTGCGAGACAGGAAACTTAAATGGGAAACAAATCCATTTCCTTTGTGCCACCATCGGAGAATTCATATATAGGGGATATCCCAAACGGGGATTTGACCGTTCGGGGAATTTGTCATTCGGGGAACTGTTCTGTCAGGGAATTGACCGGGAACCATTTACTTCGGCACCTTTTCGTTGAAAAGGTTCCGAAATATATATTTTGCGACATACGTTTATAACGTACAAAATATGTACCCCGTTGCAAGTTTCTGCTTTGCTGTGTAGTGAATAAAATCTGTCTGATACAACTCGTCGAATACACCGAACGCGCGCTTCATCGAGAAATTCAACTACCTAATTGCATGACATACCGTTGAAAATTAAAAACTAAGAAGCTTCCATGATTGCTTGATGCTGCCCTGACAGATGGAGAAAAATACGATGCGATGAGCTACCGGGCGCAAGAGGCACAAGGCCGATGGAATCCCCATCCAAACTCCACTCGTCTGTAACGTCGTACGAGACCCTTAACGATTAACCTTGGGAGGCTCAAGTGGTTTCTCTGGAGATACTTCACTCGGATTAGTGTTCACCATACGGTTTCTTTTTATCGTCTAACATCGTCGGGAGTTTAGAGTGCTCAGGTGTCTCCCTTCCCAAGTACCCTGGAGCTTGCACGAGTGAATGAAAGCCATGCTAGGTTGAATTTGAACCCTGACCCCCTGTAACGGAAACCAAGCTCGCTTATCTACACCATTCGAGGCTTAACGTGTCCCACGTGTCATGCTCGCATGACCGTAACCATTTGGATCTGAGGTCGCGGAAAAGTGGTTGGCGCGTGCAGTTCGCACCAACCTCAGGCTAATACTCAAGGTCAGTCCGGGAAAATAGCTTCCTCTGGATTTGAGGAAGGATGAGACGACGCGAGAATTTCTTGGAAGAATGTGTCATAAACAGTTTGATTCACAGGCTACAAGGAGCTGGTTCAAGTGAGAGGATTAGGTTGTGTTAAGCGAAGAAAGCTGCAATCGTGTGATGTGGGAAGGAGCCTTTTTTTTTCTCAATATCCAGGGACGCAACAGTTTCGGCTGCAAATTGCCTTCAGCAGGTTCTGAAGGGCGAGTACAAAAATAAGTACTATTAACATACCATTCCAACAACAAAAAACTGAGCTGTGGGATTTCCGACTGGGAAAGGGAAAATTTCTCGGAATCTTGAGGCCCATTCAAAGCAGAGCTGCACATGCCCTCTGCCTGAATTCGTGCCCTATCAAGATGGGAAAGAAGAAGAAGAGGAATACTTCAACTTTGCAAAGTTATCGCATGTAAAGGACTGGATGAGGTTCTTTTGTTTGGCAGGAATCTTTCGTGCTCGCCTAAAATGTCATGAGCATGAGCCTTGCAAGACATCGGATGTAGATATTTTAAATAAATAAATTTGCTCCCTTTTTTTTTTTTAGACGGTGTACACTCTTAGAAAAAGGAGAGCGATTTTTCTAAAAAAAAAAAAAAAGAGCAAAAAAGCTAACTCNAAGGAGAGCGATTTTTCTAAAAAAAAAAAAAAAGAGCAAAATAGCTAACTCCAGTTTCACCCCCCTTTCACTCTGGGAAAGGAACAAACGTTTTTACTCCGTGAGTAAAAACGCTTCCATCAGAAAGTGATAGGGTGCAAATGCGAAAATGTCGTGCAAATGCGAAAAATTCATTATATACTGTGTGTCGCTATCTCTCTCGTACATGCGTTGACCTACCTCTGACTGTACTGATTACATCACACGTCAGAGGGTGGACCACCTCTTATTGGTTCCGTGGAGTAGTCCGGGATATCAGTCCTTATCACCTCATTTAATTGAGGTATAAGGGAATGAAGTTCACAGGCACTCTCTACGCATTCTAGATCTCCTATGCGGATAAAATCACCCGCGTTCCAAAGGCGGTTCTCAATAGGAATATGAGTTTGTTTATGGCATGGACTCTATGAGTACGTCTTGAATATGTGGACAACAAATGAAGTGTCCGTGTATATTGATTCCTATAATGAGACTAGGTGAGACATATGGCAAGGTACTAAACAATCCTGCAATGGACGATTCCAGGGAAAGAGGGAAGGCAACTTTTGTGTACTGTGCGAAAAGCAAGACCCTTATCTCCATCTAGTGGCCCGGCAAAGAACTTCAAGGTGTTCACTTCAATACGAGCGATGAGGGAGCATTTGGTGAGTAATAAGAGAGTAAATTCGAAAAGCTCACGGTGTGCTCACTTTTTACTCCCCAAACGTTCGGAGTTTTCTAAGGGTGTATGTACGGGGTTGAGCATAAACCCATAGGTGTTCTTCAGCTGAATATTTTTTGACTGGAAATAGCACATATTAAAGCATGCACATCCATTGAACACTTCCAAAGATAAAAGGTCCCTTTTGGTCTTCGTGACTTCTACCTTCCAGCATACCCAATATATGATACAGAAACACATTCATTCCCACTGTTTTTTCTCAGCGTTTCAAACCAGTTTAACGACTGCATTTTCATGTCTGGAAATAGGCATGTACAAATATCCATAATGCAATTGAGGTAAAAATACATGCAATCACAGTACCAAAATGCCTACTTCTGGATATTTCAGGTTTTTGTAAATGAATCGAATAATCTAAAATCGAAATGTAGTTAAAAATGTAATGTACTAAGAATTGACATTTCGGAAGCAATCGAAAACTTTCCTCTAATTTTAATTCCTCATCCTGTTTTTCAAGGGAATGCTTAACGTCATCGAAAGAATTACTTCATGAAATTCCTAAAACAAAGGTGGTTCAATGTGGACAGCTTGTGAAACAGAATCTGGGCTAAAATTATTTTAATTTCTTCTCCTTTCTCATCATGTTATCTATGAGGTCACATAGGAACTTGGGACCTTACAAGGAATAAGGTTCATGTAAGACAGGCAAGCAGCAGTTATGATGAGGTCTGTTCCTGTTGCCCCATGCTCCTTATGTCAATTAGCAGTTGCTCTCGTGGATGCCTTCATTTCTCCATTGAAATAACCTGTAACGGATGTGTGAGACAAAATAGGCGATGACATCAAAGACGGAGAGAAGGGAAACTCCAAGGCAGAGGCCAACGATTCCTCCGATGCTGGACAAGAGATCGAGTATGGTCACTCTTTCCTTCTCCAGGAATGTGGGCACCTACCATAGCATACAGGGAAATATATAATGATGGTTTACTATTCTTAATGCAGAGTATAAGCCAGGAACTGGATTAGAATGAAATAAATATTCGGGGGCGACGAACCCGCTTGGAAGGGAAAGTGAAGAAGAGGTAAGCAATTCCTTTCCCCTCGAACCCTTTGATTTTACTAGGACACGTCCCAGCGGGATCCGCAGAAATGTGATAGTCCATGAAGTGGCACCTCGTTGGACAACGACAGTTCCCTGGCTGTTCGTGTTCTTCTTTCATTGTACTCCAAAGTTTACGGACTTGGACCATCTCCTCTCCTTCATCCGGGCATTCTGGTTTCATGAGGTTCATTTCATTGTTCAGAAGCATGGGAACTGAACAAGTAAGGTTTGCGCGGTTCTGAAGCTCTTCCCAGAAGCATTTCTCCATGCACTGTAAAATAAATTCCTCTCCATGCTGTTTTATGTCAAAAGCATGCCTACCAGCAGTATTTTTAAATCCCTAATTAAAGCTTACCCGAGTGTAGCTGTAGTCCTCATCCATGATGCAGGGATCTTCCTCTTTGCTCTGTTTCTGAATTATCTCTGGACGAATGAAAATGCTTGTGATGGAGTTGTTCAGCAACTTCAATTTCTCAGACGTGAATGATTTCAAATTCGTAAACTTCTCTCTCTGATCGTGAAGGAACACATCAATTGATGGCTATAGTACATCAAAGAAATGGCAAATTATTTTCAAGAAAAATCTAATTCATCCCTGAAATATACAATGACGAATGCCCTCTGTAAGTCTTACCATACTAGATCCACCTTCTCTTGATACGACTCTGAAATTGAATAGGATGCCATCAGTACAACGGATTGAGCCGGGATACATCATTTCCTTTGCGAAGAATGTGAAACACTTGAAGAAGTTCTGCTGGGACCAGTCGAGATATGTTCTCTCTCTCCAAGATCCACCATCTATAGTGTCATCGACAATATAAGTTACAAAAAATATATATGTCCTTTTTTTACCACTGAAAGTACTTAAATACACACCGCGTAACGAGTGAGTAGTCTCTCCGTTGATGGTAGATTCATTTTCCAACTTCATGAAAGACGCGGACATGAAAGCGAACCTGACTACGTCACGCAGCGACACGGAGGCGTTCTTGAAATCTCGAATATCCTGACGCTGAGGTGATAGGAAAGGATCTCTCACAGAGGGCCTGGGGCATATGGTGAATGCAGGCGCCATAAGCTCGCTTACTTCATTCATAACGTACAATGTATTGGTTGGGAAAGACAAGTACTCCGTGATCATGAGTGCCACCTACGGTTCAGCATCGAGCAGGAAATGATGAGTCCAATAGAACCTCGCGGAAAAGAACATCTTTAAACTTCCACTTACCTGTCTGAAAGCAAGGAATGCACAAGCCACGGTCACGACAAACTTGATGGTATGTCGCATCTTCTTTCCTTTGGTGGAACCTTTGCGAGGAGGAACCTTTTGCCATTGAAGTATGTTCTTCATCGGACTGTCGACAAAATCTCTTATACTTTTTTGGGCATCCTGAGCCTGGATTTTCTTAGCTGTGTTTTCGATCGTCCATGCTGGAATGCTATGCATATTGTTTTTCATACCTATTGTTAATGATACAATTCTTCATAAACGCTTCCGGAGCATAAATATGCTAGACCTAGTCATTATTGGGATGTATTCGATTGGGGAGCTAAGAAAATAATCTTTTAACTCAAGGGACTAAAAACCTTCGTGTTTTTCTATCGTTCGCTGTACTTCATGGAATTACCTTGCAATCGTATTTTAGTTAATGTCATGTACTATAATTTTTTAATTAAAATTCCATAAAAGAGAATAACGTGAAACTAGTACATATAAGGGTCATAAAATGTGACTTAATAGGAAGCAATAGCACGGAAATTATTTCCTAATTCATGGTGGCCGTGTTTGGTTCGAGTGGAATTTCTCATGCAATGGATTTGACAATTCCGCCTTAACATAATGCCACACCACTTGGGCTTTTACGATGCTTCCCCCGAGAACTCACGGCTTACTTTAGCTGTTTGGATCGTGTCATTCGCCTCGGGGTCTCAGCGACGGAGATCTACCGAAATTCATTTCGCTGTGGTTGCATCACGGATCTCCTCACTGCCCCCCCTCCATATTAATCGAATGCAGAACCATAAGCAGGCTGTAATATTTTGATTCTGTTGGGGACTTCTGTCTATTGGAACGAGCTCCACGAAAGTAATGTTCTTAGCATAAATTAAAGGATGCTATCCCGAGAATAAATCGTGCAAAAGTGATTAGGAGTTTTGACTTTGCTATGAATATGATTCGGTTCACGAAGCCCACGTTAAAGAACCTAGATGCCTTTGGATTTGAACGACTGAATTCCCTCCCCCACCCCATTTTGAATCCCTGACCTAGTTCCATGTAATTTCTGCCTACTCCTATGCCTGAAATCTCCCTTTTTGTGGCTAGCTATGTGAAGGAGTAATCATTGACTGACGTTTTGAAAGCAGGTTTGCTATTGAGTCGTCATAATTAATTCGAAGGGAAATTGGAATTTGTTATTTTCATATAACTGGGATGAACAAAGGGGGCACAATTCTTTTTCACATGGGCAAATATTCTTAATTAGCTGGTTAGCTTATCATTTTGCATAGCGAACTTTATTGGCACGTTATGCGAGATGCATGATTGACTTCAAGTTACCGACATGAAATTAAGTTGAACATGAGTAAGTGGCAAACGTCAACCATGTTCTAAATGTGAATGAGACTGCGACTCTTGGTATTAATTTAAAAGTTCATGAAAAAGTCTAATTCTGAGGTATATTCACAGGGCGCACATATTTGAGGAAGCTGTTTTCCCAGAAATTAAATTTTGCTCCTGCGAAAGGAAGAGACAGTGAAAGTCAAAACATGGCATGCAATCCTGGTTGTTGGACTGATTTCAGGAAAACCTTGTATTTCCGAGATTTTTTTGGGGGGGAGCACTTGGACTCCACGGAGTCAAGCTAATAGAGAAAAGAGAAACTTGCCACACAAAACTGCTTTAATGTTGATTTGAGAAAAGATTCATTCCTCTAGTGCTTACCCTTGAGTCACAATATTTCAATGGATTTTTTTTTAAAATCCATTTTCGGTCCAGCAAAGCGCAGGTAAAATACAAGTGAATTTATACGGCACAAGCATAGCTTCCAAAAAAAAACAATTAATTTAGTAACATGTATACCTAAAAAGGAAACCCGGCGTGAGTCCTGAGAAAAATAAAATGCCAATATTACAATTTTTTTGGTGGAAATAGTTCAATTTCGGATTTATCTCCTCTGTGTTTCATTTCAACAACAGCTGAGTATCAAGAAGAAAAATAATGATATTTCGGATAAAAGAAAACATGCTGCAATCGCCAAAGATTCAGCTCCAATGCTGGAAACATGGATGCAACATGGATTACAGAAAAATCCTATGAGATTCTATTGGATCCTTAGAGAACACGATAGGATTTGTGCTAGAATCCTAAAATATTTTCATTTAAAAAAGTATAGAGTCCTATAGGATCTTTTCATGGGGGAAGCAATATGCAAAAACACCTCTCACCCGTATGGAGATGAAACGAGGGTGCCTTCGTCCCCAAAACGCTTGTGCGACTGCAGGTGCAATTCAATCGCCTTTTAGCTCGACTCTCTCTTAGCTCGACTCTCTCTTTCCTAACGAGTTGTAAATTGACCACTTGTCCATTGTGCTTTCCCTTTTCGCAAACATTTTCCGCTCCCAATCTAATTTGTTCATACTCCCGGATAACGAGTACTTCTCCGTATTCCATAGGAAGAAAATTTTTACGTTTTCCTTAGGGTTGGAAGCAATTAAAGGAGAACGGAAATCGATAGACTAACATGATACTTGACATGAGTGTCCCAGAAGCATTTACAGTTACTAGCGATAGAACGCGTGGCTCTGGCATCAAGGAAACGACTTTTTTTTTATCGATAGCTTATAAATTTCCCTCTCGCCTAAAAAAAAAATTGAGTCCTTCATTCCTAGCTAAGACTCCCAAGTGGCAAATAAAGTAGCTGTTTTTTTTATTTTGGTCATATTAGTCATACGTATGCGGAGAAGATATTTTGACATGAAATGAACCTAATAATGAATAATTATTAGGCAGATGATGTCACAAGTGAGAGTAGTCTTGACCTACCATTGCGTATTAGCACGACTTAGAAAAAGTGTTTCTTTAAAATAACAAATTGAAAAATTGACATTGCGTGGGAGTAAGAGAAAGGGACTTTCAACAATCGTCAGCTACTCGTTCTGACGAAGATGAGCGCAAAAACCTCCTAGAAGAGACGAAATTAAAATTTTAGTATACTATATTTACCGGCAGGTACCTATAGGGTCATTCCACGTCAAATTGCCCAAAGAGGAAGCTCAACTATTTCGTATTTTCGAAATACGAAATCTTCTAATCGAAATAATAATCGGCATACACGTAGAGGAATCGATTTAAAGAGACCGATTTCTACCATTTTTTTTATCTCTTCCATAGATTTCCAGATACGTGCATTAAAGTGAGCCATAATTTTCGCTCCCAACGCCCATACGGAATGGAATTCGGAAACTGTTTCTGCTATAACTTCCCTCTAGCTAAGAGAAAAGCTTCATTCTGGTGCCATTTTAATCGTCAGATTGCCGTATTTCAAATGACTCGAGACATTATTTTCGTAAACTGAAAGAAGAAGTTCCACTTAATCAAGCAGTTTGATTAAGTTCTGTGGCCACAAACCTGTCATTGAGTGAGACGCGGAACTCGGTTGACACATGCTGCATTTAACTTCAGGATCTCCCGGCACTATAACGAAATACTTCTCCCATTCTGCTTAAAAACATCCCGTATAAAATGTAACATTTTCTTTGGCAACTGAGACGGACGACATAATGCTTTTGAAGGAACATCCCCCCCCCCCCCCCCACCCTAACCAAGTGAGGAGTTTCTGTTTTTCATAGGCGACGACGGCATTCCGAATACCTCGACTTGGTGGCGACATGGAGCTTCGTATTGAATAATCAATACCGCCTCGCAAGACATGATTTCTTCGTGGAGCAGTGAGAGTGTTCAGATATTTCCAGCGTTCCAATGAACATGAAAATTTGAGTGTGTATGGAACACGTCGCATCAGATGAAATAGCATCGGCGAGCAGGAATGATTACAGTCAGAAGAAATCATAGTATTTGTATCCTTCGGATAATAGAGCAGAAACTTCTGAGAGACACATATGAGGCAGAAGACACTAAGCAGGCGAACTAATCCAATAAACCGACCAAAACGTCCTAACTAATATTGAGCCGTGTGCTTTTCCGTTGACCTCAGCTTTTTCCATCACTTTCGTTCCTTGCAGCCAGAGGGGGAGAATGGATGGAAAAATTGGATGCCGATTCCCTGTTTTCAAAGGCTCGGTTTAAACCTGGTGAACGAAGTAGCATGTGTCACATACACCCGACAGACAGTGGTAGTGAGCATAACAATGGAACTACTGAAATAATAGAAAGGGCGGGGATAATCGGTGATCAAATCGTCCTTAAGTTTCACGATTCAACACGTAAGAAGACATTGACACTTTTTCATCGCTTCGTCTTCTCGAATCAGAGGATGAACGAAAACGTTCGGGCTTGGGACTTCACAACCATTTTTTTGGGACATTTTGAGAGTGTAACCTTTACCATTTGGAATGAAATGTCTTCGGACATTTTTTGCGGATTACTTTATCTGTGAGGCCTATTGTCTGAAGATAACATGTCATTGGAATGTTCCATCTGTTATGTTATATCGGTTTTATTTCGTCCTGAGATATAAAGTTGGTCAGCCCGTTAAGTCGCCGGTCCATTAGTTTCTTTTTTCGCAGCATCGAATTTTTCGGTTCAGACCATTAAGTCGAATACTTATAAACGACATCAATCAACAGAACTAAATTGAGTATATGTAAAGAGTTCATCAATAAGGTCATGAATTGATTCTGGTATTAAAAATATACAGAACATTGTGTCTGAGTTTCTTTGAATCCATGACCAATATGACAATCCAGGCACGAAGTTCTGGACAACGAAAACATTGATACTGCCAAGAGAAGAATTTGGTACTCTTTTTTTATAACCTCCGTTTTGAGTCCAATGAACCTTGAAGAGAAAATGTAGCCGTTTGTGTGGTTTGTATGATCATATATTCCAAATATTATCATGAACGCCCTTGAAAGTACTTGGGAGAACTCTTTGGAACACATTTTGTCGGAATGAAAATATGAAACAAAGAGTCAAATCATTGAGATCCGGTATGCGGTAGTTCAAAGAGTTCTTTGACACTCTGGAGCAGTAATTAACGAGGAAAATATATGATATTTATTGAACTTTTCCTGCGTTCCTGCTCAATATTAGCGCATGTTCAGACTCAGTAATGGGATGAGGTAACGCCTAGACGTGGAAAATTCAACACTAACCCATGAGAGTCTTTATGAGGTTCACCTGTGCTTCACTTCAACATTGCGGCAACATTGAAACCACCGTTTACACAACGCCATGGCAAAATTGCAAGCTTGAAAATATGGTTCCGTCTCAACGTTGACCCAACGTTATTGCCCGAATACCTTGAGGAGTTTTTTTCAACGTCAGAAGCAATTCATAGATCCACGAAGTTCCATTCAACGAACGTCTCTAGTATAATAAGTACAATCCTCAAGGAAGTAGAAACCTTTCACGGCGAATAAAACACATGAATGCCCCACTCTGTTCATGAAAATTATATTGACCTACGAGGAAAAAGCTCTTTCAGAAGTGTTCTGTTGTCCGTCTCAGTTGTCATAGAAACGCTTCATGCCCGATTGAATGCTTTTAGACTGAATGGGAGAACCACTTCGATATTCGACAGAGAGTTGAAGTTCAATGCGGCCGGTGCCAAGCAAAAGAAATCGGAATCTGTCTAGATACCAGACTAATGAGGAGCTTTTCATCGTCCGATGAATGCACGCAGTGACGACAGAGCGCAAGAAGATGTACAGAGATGAATAGGTGCATAGGTACAAATGTACAGAGAGCAGTGCAGGCCGAATTCATTCCTTGAAGAGGCTAGTCTCCTAGACGCCATTTTACATTCACCGTTCAAGATAAGCTCAAATGAAGTTCCTTCGGATGTGAAGAGAAGCAGGATTCTAACCTGTCTCGTCTATTCCTTCGCCGTCCTGCTTACTGCGGTTCAGGTGAGAATAACATTATACACAGTTGCGTGTATCGTATTCAGAGATTGTTTTCGCTCATTTAGGCTATGGAGTACTTCCTGTGATACCAGAATACCCCTACGATGATTACCTATCGAATAGAGGAGGGAGATGATTTCCTCGCTCCTAAGCTCACCGTCCGTCGCACCCCATCGTTTAGGAGAGACGAAACAACACAGGGATCCAATGTCTTTAAATTCAACTTCTCATTCTCGGAACGCTTAGGATTCCACCCGAATGTGACTTTCAAAAGTTGCGCTGTCCATGGTTGCAATAATTGTTGTTCCCCAAAAGGAGGCTCCCGATGCGACAACGCTTTCTACAGCGAAGGCAAGTGTCCGGGTAAGTAAATAAGCAAATGAACTTTGACGTGAAAGTATACCTCACATTTCGCGACGTACAGTGGGAATGCATTGTTGACGTATTGGTCTGTTCATCACATCGAAACTTTTAGTACAGTTCATTGCATTCGAATCTAGAAACGTGTTCAAGTCATACAGTCAAATGCTATTGAGTGATAACCGATAGGGATGTCGAATAATGGCAACCTATTCACCATGAAATACCAAACAAATTCATCATTCAACGTTGTGAAAGGCAGAGAAATCGATGGAACTTAAAACTCAAAGTCTTGTCGAGGACTCGAAAAGATTGTCAAGGAACACGAGGTCAATTACAAGTATTACCGAGTGGCAGCACGGAATCGGCTCCATTAGCATCATAGCTCCTTTTTGCATTGCACAGAATCACAACTGCTCAATGGCTTTAGACATAGGATAACCCATAATATACAAACCCGACTCCTCTAATCAGCGTTCAACCCGTCTATGGATGTCAAGACGATCAAGTCATCGCACCATTGTACTGATATATGAACATATGTGATATGTGCAGCATGGAATTCGATTGGTTTTCCCCCCTTTCCCTCATTCACTCACTCACTAGCCAGGAGAGATTAAGCTATTCCATTTGGATATTTGGAAGCAATTTTGATTATTGCGATTCCTTGCAACTATTATGTAGCAAATACTCAAAAACCATGATTTTGGGGAATCCTTCCTATGTTAATTGTTTATATACAGGATTATCATGAAGTCACCACCCTATTTTGTTTTGCTATAATTTTCAAGGGACCGCTGATATTTGGCGGAGAGGTTCATGAGCCAAGGAGGTTATTTTCCATGACTCAAGATGGCGCTGCATGCCAATGGAGGACCCTGATGTCAAACGCAGCTCCACCGATATACTTAGTATGCCATTTTTCAGCATGAAAAAAAAAAAAACATTTTGGGCGTATTAATCTCCTTGCCAAATATCAGATGCATCCGAGAATTCTTTCAAAGGACACTATCGGCCTGCAGCCGTTACGCTGGTCGCCTAGTGGGTAAAAATTGAAAAATGTTTACTTAAAGATATGAGGCAGTTCGGTTCAAACTAAACATAAAAAACGCATCTTTACCAGTGACTAAAACTTTTGGAGCCCCAGGGTAATGGGTGAGTGGCGGCGGGAACACCTTTCCCTTGTGGGAGCAACTATGATGCAAATGCCCTTCTTTCTGCAGCAAAATGTATCGCCTGACAGTGCTCGTGGCAGAATACAACAGTCATTATTCCGAAATCATGAAGCTGCGCTGGAGCGGTGTAAGGGGTACCCGTAACAGCTGCTCGTTCGAGAGAAGGTGGAGTTGAACACTTGCAACAAGTGATGAAAAGAACGTATCCAAAACATTAATTCCGTAGTGGATGAATCCCTAAAAGAAAGTCGCATGGAACATTTTAAATGGGAAATATCGAATTCACGACCTTTATAAATTCCCGTACTTTAGGGAACGCATACTTTGAACTGTTTTTCATGGCTATGAATTCTGGAAATGTAAATAGTCAAGAGAACGTTCTCAAGGACGTTCAATGAATACGTTCTGGTGCCACTTGAGTGGCAGTCTCTGAAGATCATGGCGACTCCTTCCACGACAACAGAGCATTCGCTTCTTTGGGTTTGCAGTAGGTTTACCTGCCACTCGTTTTGCAAAAGACGAGAGCACCTTATATTTTCTCGCTATGAAAATTTCACGTTGACGCCTGGCTTGTACCTTTTAATTCTTAGCCACGGCAAGCTTGCATGCACCCGTACCAACATTCCCACTCAGGTGATGGGGAAGTGACATGTACATCTGTGTGATAGCAACTTATTAAGTTAGATTAAAGCTCGTTTGTGAACGAGGTGAGTGGCTATGGCTGTTGATCACGTTGCACCCCAATGAAGACTTGTTTCCAAGTGACAGACTCTCCTGATTGTGAAAGGACAATCGACCCGAATGTACGAACTGATCCCGCCGATCACATCGAGTCTCCAATAGTTATTCATGTTAGCTGACGTTGAAATGTTAATAGATTTAGGAAGGCACGTGAAATGCCTGGCATTCCGGGGCTAAAAGGCAATTATGGGCCAAGAACCTTCACAGCATACACTACCTAGTCAAATCGTATGAAATCATGTTGCTCCCAACCCGAGGACACATCGAATATGATTCTGCAAAATGAAGGAAATGGGGTGGTACTTGGAAAAGAAACTTCCTCGTGCTGTGGTGACAAACCCTCTTTATATGGGAGCACACAGAGACAGGGACACAAAAAATGCGTATCTGCTACTAATACAAGAATATCTCCGCTATATGCATCATTGATCGGGTTCATTTTCTTCCGGACATTAATTCCATGCTTTCTACAGAATTCTCTAATCTTTGAATTTGACATTTTCCGATTGTGAGCAATTGATGACCCGATGAAGGACTGACAGGACTAAACTGACTATATGGCAATCATCATCGGAATTTATTTTTTAACGCAATATCAGCCCATGGAATGATAAGGTTTATGGGTATTATGGGATTGTTAATGACATAGGTCGAGCAAAAATGTAGTCGCTGCTCCATCCGTGATAAGCTTGAGAAAGAGGCTTAATGCTTTCAAGAACGGAACAAAGAAGTGTGGGGTATATCGTTACGCAACTACCTACAGTATCTAAAATAGGGGTAGGTCGACCCTA
Organism: Darwinula stevensoni; assembly: GCA_905338385.1. Lineage (NCBI taxonomy): Eukaryota > Metazoa > Arthropoda > Ostracoda > Podocopida > Darwinulidae > Darwinula > Darwinula stevensoni. The sequence goes on from CAJPEV010000299.1 coordinate 90,996, forward strand.
TGCTGTGTGAACACTCGATTTAGAAACCGGACCTGGCAATGTGCGCAAGTGTCGACTGCGGTCCCTATCCATACTTGAAACCTCGGACTTTGTAAATACTAGAATAGTGAAAAAACCACGGTCCATGAATAGGCTTCAGCGTCAACACATAAGTTGGCACAAAACATTCATTCCTCTCTCATATCTTCCACCAGTTTTGCCGCTACATATTTATGCCTAACAAATGAATTACTGCTATTCATTCACGCATGCAATCACGGCACCCTAGCGTACTTTTTATTTCTAAGTAGAGAGAGTTTGGATGCTAAGGAGTGCCTCCGACTCGATGTCAGTTCAAATCCCATTCTTCTTTGGGCGTGGGGGTTCTTCACATCATCGAAAAATGCAATATTTACTTCATGATGTGATTCAATGTGGACGCCTAGTTGTGGATGTTTCGTATTAAAATCCGTCGAGTTTCTTCCTCATTCTCATTAATTTAGTTGCCTCATTAATTTAGTTGTAGTTTAACATCAGAACCTAGGACATTTAGACAAACCAGGTTCAGGAAGATTTGCAAGCATCAGCTATGATTAGTGTTCTTTCTGACGTCGCGAGCATGATTATATCAATACAAAGTCTATTGAACATTTTCACATTTAGAATGAGTGCAGGTAGACGAAGGGAGATAATCAATAATGGTATCCTAGAAAAATGCATTTCACTGGTAATAATATATACTATATATTCATTTTAGAGTTATTCCCTCTCAAGTGGTCCAAAAGTGATTGTTGCACCGACTGGGATCTTAACATGAAAAATCTATGGCATGGGAGGTTTGTGAAACTGATGAATTTCAGAGGTATAGGTTAAAGTCTTCACGATGTGACCCTTCAACTTTTGTGTGGGAGTGGTAAAAGGACCCGTTAAGCAAATTTTATGTATCCCGAATTAATCTAGCTAAAAAGCTGATTAATTGCCCATTTTAAAACAATTAGTCAGCCACATATATATATTTCTTGTTTTTTTTGCCTGTGCGATCCAGAAAGAGTTAACAAGTTCAGGAATTTTTTGTATAATCATCAAATGTTTAAACTAAGAATTTACTGTGAAAAGGCTTGCAACGAGACCAGCGTTGGAGTCTCTTTTATGTTCAATTGGGTTCTTCCAATGATGAATGGATTTCGTTTTAGGCCGCTCAAAATCCTCCTATGCAACCCTAAGGTGGCAAATTTGTCCATATTTAGCTAAATTTAACCCTAAATGACTAATCTTTGATTCGGCACATAGGTATGCTTTTGTTTAAAAATGATACATCTCTTAAAGCTCCTTCGAGACATTACTAAATTATTATGTTATTCCGAAAAAGCCTAAAGAACGTTGAAAATTTTATTATTGGGCCACCTCAAATAAAATTTATCAAGGACTTGACTCCACCTGGATCATGTTCGGGCAGATGAATCATACTCGATTTAGTGGATTTGATACATCTTGGAAAAAACCTACCCACATTTTAAAAACGTTATACAGTTTCATATTTCTGTAAAATGTGAATCACATGAAATATGAAAATTGAAAAGGTCATTGAACTATTTGTCATAAACCATGAAAACAATATTGTTATTCTGGTGCCCGTTTCTTGTCATGACTTCTTATTTCATCATTGCATTCCTAAATTGAACTAGCAAGGGTCTAGAAACATACCGAAAAAGACTTTCTCTTTATTATTCTTCCTCTCTCCCATTGAAGATCCCGTTTAAAACAATTACGTTAGGTATGGGTCTGATGTCATTTAAAAAGATTTCTGAAAATGGGAGCACTCGTTCTTAAAATCGTCTTGAAAGTTGAAGTGATGAGCTGGACAATGTGAAAGATATTCATGGAAACTCTGTTGCATAACCCGTAGAGGAAAATTCCACTTGGTGCAAGTAACCAGCACTGAATGCTCTCGTGGATGCCATCATTTTTCCTTTAAAATAACTTGCTGCGGATGTGTGAAGAAACATAGGCGATGACGTCGAAGACAGTGAGTAGGGAAACTCCAAGGCGGATGCCGACGATGCTGGATAGGAGATCCAGTATGGTCACTCTTTCCTTCTCAAGAAATTTGGGCACCTGTCATGGCATTCATGGATATACAGGATAGTTTATGGGTCCATAATGGATAGGGTTAAGCAAAGAAGTGGATAGGGATGAAGGAAATGATATTTAAAACGAACCCGCTTCGAGGGGAAACTGAAGAAGAGATAAGCAATTCCTTTCCCCTCGATTCCTTTGATTCTACTTGGACAGGTCCCAGCAGGGTCCGCAGATATGTGATAGTCTGTGAAATGGCACCTCGTCGGACAATGACAATTCCCTGGCTCTGCAGGTTCTTCCTTTATTGCATTCCATAACTTACGGACCTGGATCATTTCGTCCCCATCATCTTGGCAATCTGGTTTCGTGAGATTCACTTCATTGTTCACGAGTATGGGAACCGAACAGGTCAGGTTTGCCCGGTACTGCAGCTTTTCCCAGAAGCATTTCTCCATGCACTGTTCAATTAATTGCCATGTCGCTACTTGTGGATTGATTCGTTGCCAGTTATTTTAAAACCGAATTTAGCTTACCCGAGTGTAGCTGTAGCCCTCATCCACGGTGCACGGATCTTCCTCTTTGCTCAGTTTCTGAATGATCTCCGGACGAATAAAAATGCTTGTGATAGTATTGTTCAGCAACTTCAATTTTTCTGCCGTGAATGACTTCAAATTTGTAACCTTTTTTCTCTGATCGTGGACGAACACGTCGATTGCTGGCTACAATGCATCAAACAAGTAACAAACGATTTTCACTGAAAGTCTAATTCCTCTCTGAAATATGCACGGACAAATAACTCCTACCAAACTGGACCCACTGTTACTTGAGATGACTTTGAAATTGAACAGGAAGCAATCACTACATCGGATTGAGCCGGGATACATCATTTCCTTTGGGAAGAATGTGAAACACTTGAAGAAATTCTGCTGGGACCAATCAAGATATGTTCTCTCCCTCCATGATCCACCATCTATACAGTGAAATCGACAAGTATATAATAAATTGATCCGATTTTCGGCGAGAAGGAGTCTAAATACACACCGCGTATGGAGCGGGTAGTTTCCCCGTTGACATTAGATTCATTTTCAAACTTCAATACAGACATGAAAGCGAACTTGACTACGTTACGCAATGACACGGAGGTGTTCTTGAATTCTCGAACATCCTGACCCTGAGGTGATGGGAAAGGATCTTTCACAGACGGCCTCGGGCATATGGTGAATGCAGGCGCCGTGAGCTCGTTCACTTCATTGATCCCGTACAATGTATTTGTTGGGAAAGACAAGTACTCATTGACGATGAGTACCACCTGCGAGTCACTATCGAACTGAAGTTAACCAGCACTATAGGACCATTTGGAAAATGAAATTTTTTAAGCCTCAACTTACCTGTCTGATAGCAAGGGCTGCACAAAACATGATCATGATCGACTTGATGGCAATTCGCATCTTCTCTCCTCTGGTGGATCCTTTGCAAATAGAAAATGTTTGCCCTCACAGTAAGTTCTTCCCGGGACTGTGCACAGAACTCATGATTCCTCCTTGGGCATCTTGATTTTGGATATTTTTTGCCACATTCTCCATCGTCCATGCTGGAATGCTTTGCATCTTGCTTCTTAAACCTAGTAATAATGGGAACATCTTCCAGAAATACTTCTGGAGCACAATTATGGCTGACCTACTCTTTAAGGAGTATATATTCAAGGGGAGTTAAAATATATATATATAAATAATAAATATAAATATATATATATATATATATATATATATAT